>JAUUDW010169842.1:0-11737 GCA_032361385.1 Panulirus guttatus | reverse complement strand
CTGACAGAGTGTGTCCAGAAATGAAACATGATGTGGAGGAACTCGAGCCTTGAGCACCCCGGGCACAAAACAACACTTAGCAAGTCATACATGCGGAAAATGCTAGAATCATTACATTAACTTGATACAGCGCCACCACTCGGAAAGATCAGGAGAAGCAATCGTCCCCGGAGAGAAAAGAAATGGGAACGTGCAGTAAAATTGCTGAGTATAGCTTGAGGGCAAGCAGACCAAGCTCTGGTGAGGATCAAAGGTTGTGAACGCTACCACCTTTCTTAGAATTTGCCAATAATGCTTTTTTAAGTTACGCTGCCGATGCTCTGTCATCAAGTCAGATTAAAGAAATGCGCCGCATTTCTGCAATAAGTGTTGCCTCATAATTGCTCTGAGGAGTAAAGACACAGGTCGTGGTAATATCAGGGGTACATGGAAGTTATTAGGCCGGATTATGCCTCTTAAAATGGCGGGTGATTATGACGAAGTGTGACCGGGTATTTGTCTCGACGATTTCAGTTATGACAGCGCATTTAGGAGTCAAAGACGTGACACGAACAGGCATGGTGAACCGGGGAAGGAAAGGCGTGGTGGTAAGGCCCTCCCTCGGCAAGAGCCAGTAATGAAATCAGCAAGAAAATACAACAGCCTGGGGAACCGTGGTTGCATGATGCACGTTGTCTCTGCTTTATTACTAACATCACACTAAAAAAATTCACTTAACCAGAATCAAGAGGAATATACATGTAAGAGAGAGAGAGAGAGAGAGAGAGAGAGAGAGAGAGAGAGAGAGAGAGAGAGAGAGAATCAAACGAAACAGGAAGAGTAGATAAAAAAAAGAGTATTTAGATAAATAAAATCTCAAGTGTTTCAATCAGTTCTCAGAGAATTTGAGAGAATTACAAGGTGCAAAATTATTACATGGGACTGATATGAATCTTCCCTTTGTGCATTAACCCCCATGACTGGTCGTCTGCTTGTGTTTTTTGAATTCACGATAAATGAGAACATGGGAATCATTTACAGTGATAATTTCTGGATGCTTCTAACCTGGGGGTGAGGAACAGCTTGAGATATTCTTTCCACTGGAAACACATAGACTTTTGAAGCACTTAAAGCCAGTTCAGTCACGCTTAAGGTTGTCAAGAACCTGTATCTTACTCGAGTTTTCACGATCTCAAAACAAGGAATTGGCGGAGAGAGAGAATGGAACCTTAGGAAACATGTTTTCTTCCGATGCCATTTCAAAATCACTGGGAGAATGACCTCTCTTGACCCGGTCTGTACTCCTACAACATAGAACCCCTCTGTAGGAAGCCTCGATAGTGAGGTATAAGACTCTTGAAAAATCCTAATACGAAACTCGCAGACGTAATATTCTTTGAGACTCGATCTTTCAGATCTTTCTGCAAAAGGGGATGGTCTCCTGCCGGCGAGCAACTTCCCTTTTTTCCACAACCTCGATCCTTCCCTTTCCCAACTGGTTCTGACGGCTGAACGTTGGTAAGGCCGTTGAGAGCGAGGAAGGGCAGATGGGGGAATGTCATCAAGCATTCCAAGTTAAAATGAGAATTCCGAATGGCTTGGCATGCCATGTCACGGTTGTTAGTGCGCTACAGCAAGCATAGCTTTAATTGGAGACGACAACTAGTACAGCAAGGCGAATGGGAAGATGAGGTTTAGCGCGTCTAATCTAATACCTGAATTCTGAGGTTGTTAATTGGTCATCTGGTGTTTTTCTCTTTAACAACGAGCCTGTGGTCTAATGAGTGACTGAAGCAGACCGCTGGCACGTTCTCCAAGCACAAAAAAATATTTCTACTATTACAGATTCCCGTCGTAGACAAAAGCATCTGCATGACTACTGTCACCACAGTAACACACAAGTAGTAATCACATACCATTTCCCAATCCTTCAGTGACATTCCTTGCCCTCCACTGCTGTTATCATCTTAGTTATTCTTCTCAAATCCGTCAAATCCACGCGTCCAACACACCTTGGTATTCCATTATTCACGGACAAAACCTTTCTTCGGACTTTCCCCTCACTCTGATAACCTCATTTCCCATTCTATCTGGCCTCCTTAATGCACACCCGAGGTCTGAAAAGGAAAGAAACGCAGTTCCGTTTTCCTGCACTGGCTCGGTAATTCTGACTGCATGCAATGCATACACTTGCGTTATTCTCATCCATCAAAATTTCTTAATACGTCCCAGAGCATTTGGGATCTCGTATTCGTCCTCATTATACCCTTCCTCAAAACAACACCAACACTTCGTTTCACATTTCAAGAGTTCTCATATCTCGACAACCCTCACTCTGTCCTTACCTCGATATACCCTCCTCATATATCTAAAAAAATCCTGGCCCTTCTCCAGCCTCTCATTGTCCAACCATATTTCACAATCTGGTTCCCCTCCCTCAGATACTACGCTGCCCGGCCCTTGTTAGCATTCGCAAGAACCTTCCCCTTTTCTGTATGTGTTCGCCTGAAATCCCTGACGTCTTCCTGCGGTTGTTTTGCCTCCGCACTTCCTGGAGCCGTACCTACCCAGTTTACAGCCAGCCAGACATTGATCGCTGTTGCGTCCGTACATATGTTAACCGGCAAATGGGAAAATTTTGACAGTGGTAATCCAACCGATCAATCATTCATTTCCCCATTCGTTTCAACACAAGCTTAATCCTTACAATGCCCCTCATTCCTCCTACCAACCTCCCCCATAATTCATGCTCATAACACATTCGTTAAGCCATTCCTGATAAATGTCTCCAATGCGCTGTACATGCAAATGAATGCAATTAATATATGTGTGTGTGTGTGTGTGTGTGTGTGTGTGTGTAACATACATTAAAGATAACACTAAAGCTTTCATAACTATCAAATTCTCATATAATACAAGAGTGTGTATATAGTATTCATTTCACATGAATACATAATGACTGTATATTTCTAGGCATTTACATTTCTCTTCCTTTTCTCCGATTAAAACATTCGCTCGTGTGTTTGAGGCTTGTCGGTTAAATCACTGAAACATATTTGCTGGTGCCTTTCTTCTTTACTCAAGCTTATATCACATTTCTCCGGCTTACAAGTTCAGAAATTAGCGAGGAAGACACAAAAATAGAAAAGTCTGGGGGCTCTGCAGTGAGTGGCAGGAGTGAAGAGAGGCCAAGCCAGGCGCTTGGTCTCGATGAGGTCGTGATGTCACACGTTCCAGAATGGGGTTGTGGTGCGTGAGTTCCAGTCAGCCTTGATGGTCGATTCAGGCTTATTCTGGCAGCGTCACTGATATACATCAGAAACAGAATTTGGTCCCCGATGTCATCCCCAAGGCACACCACTTGTTACGTCCAACAATTCTGAGGCCTGACCCTTAGTCACCAATACTTTTTCATGGCCAGTCAATCGATTGGCTAACAAATAAAGTCTTCCTCAAACATATCGTACATTTGATGGAAAAATTCATCCATTGTCTGTGTCTGTTCTGTATAACTTTGCGTTGAAAAGGAAATCAGTGAGGGGTAACACTTCCTATTACTGGCGAGAAGGCACAGTCAATTAACTTGGGAGCCTTTATATCATGTCTAATGAGTATTCAAAGTAGTAAAGTAAGGAGGAGAGCCGTAACGTAAATCGTAAGGTTATTTGGAGAAGAATAGCGTATGCAAATGTTCCCTGAAGGTACAACCCCAAGTTTAAATGAACTCTAACGTTACGTAAAGTAGGATAAGATGGCAGCTTGGTCCCCAGAAGCTGTGTATTACCATGTTATTGCGAGCTCTTATATCCCACTCGTCCGGGAGACTGGGTCGCCTCCTCACAGCCGGTAAGGGGTGAATGCTACTGGTCTTCCAGAAGGAGACAGCTCACTCCGTCCTTCTGGGCTTGGAGACTGTATATACCGGATATAAGTAAAGACGAATGTTATATTCGACATGACAAAATAAACCTTAATAAAATCATGGATAAATCAGGTATTTCGCTAAATTCCTCTCTTTATAGGTTCAGTTTAACTATCCGAAAGCCTATCTATCTTGCTCCCTTTTTGCAGGTCTGCTTATAACTCTCTCTCCATATATATATATATCAGTTAATATATGTCCTGCATCATCTTCAGGTTCTGTTAACATTATGAACGTGCTGTTTTACGGGCATTTTCTCTTGATTCGTCTGCTCAGCAAACAGACTAGATTTCTCAAATCCGAGTTAATTAATATGCAGCGCAGGCATGCGAGTTTAATACCCCCTAGATGACTTTTCATGAAGATAAAACCAAATGACGTTTAATGCGACGTGAATTATTACGCTGGATTATTACTGCCGTCGAATCATGACAGAAACTGTCCCGGCTTTAAGTCTCGTCTTTACTATTCCTGCGAGAGAAACTAAGAAGACTTCCTGGGATAAGTAGCAGCAGACGGAGAACATTGAGCATTTTCCCCTCTGGAAAGCCACGAGAAGGTACTTGGGCTGCTAAGGTGAAGCAAACGTACTGGAAGCATCTTACTGGGACTCGGAAGAGCCAGCTCCTCGCCTGGCCCGGCCTCTCCTTCGTCAGGATTTACGGGATAAGAGATGACGGAGGTCGTTGGTCCGAGTTCTTCGTATGGTGGGATGAATCGAGGGGGTCTTCGGCCAGCGGATGATCTCAGATCCCGTCTGTACCCTTTCTCTCCCTCCCTATCTTCTCCCTATGACGCACAAGTTCCGGCAGCAGAATAACCAAACTTAAGGAGATTCTTTAAACCTGAGATATTGTACTTCTTCCTCCTCCTCCTCCTCTTCCTCTCTCCCTCACTACACTTCTTGCCTCTCACCATACAATGCCGTTCACTTCACCGCCATACACAGGCCTTATCCTAAAACCTTTAAGCTACCCTCGTCAACATACGTACCTCCGTCTCCCTACCCTTACATCTATCATCACCCTCTTATTCCCCATTAGCCTCTCCCAGTCCCCTATACAGACCCACTCCAACAAACCAGGACTTCACTATCAGATACATAGCACCACCACTCCTATGAACCTCAACTCTGCTTCGCCAACACATATCCCTCTATTCTTATCACCAGTCCTTAAGCCCCATTACCTTGACCTATTTCTAACCCCATTATTAGTCAATATCCCTTCCTACCTAACCATCACATAAAAGTGCTTACAAGGGGGAGTTTACATGCTAATTCCCTCAGCTTAAAAAGAAGAGTCTCAGAATTTTTAAGTGGGTTGTCTGGTGAAAATAACTAATTCATAAACACATATTGCGATGATAATCATTTGCCTTGAGCTGCAGTGCGCACAAATTATCCGCAAGTTAGTGGAGTAAATCAGATAATTACATCCTTAACTTTAGACAAAAAAGAAGTGTTACCTGAGAATTAATGAACAATGTAGTGTGCGAGTTGGAAGTCTTTCATTACATTTCATAATTACTACCTGGACTCGGCATATCCAAAGGTTACAAAATTGTACTGGTCAAAAGCAAAGCACAGGTTTGGGAATATGAAGAGAATTTATGATCGCCTGACCGAATCCAGTGAATGCTTGAGCGTCATTCAGTCTACGTAGGACCCACGTCACGATGATCCCAAATCAAGTCACTAATCAAGAACAAGCCCAAAGATATGACAAGGGCGATCCATTTCTTCAGTAACATTCCAGTTTACTACGACGCTCTGAGACGATTTCCATGAACTTCCTGGAAATCTTTTTGGCCTTTTTTTAGTCAGATTACCTTTAGGGTGACCAACTGATTGCTTATGACGTAAGACTTGAGTGAACGTGTGCTGCAGGAGTAGCAGCAGAAGCCAATGTGCTATCTACCATTTCAGGCGACTGTTGACCATCGAAGCTGACCTTGTGTGACAAAGTAAGTCAAATACGATAATGTGGCAAAAGAACAAAATATGATCTGAATACTTTAATGTATAAATAAAAAGCCGGTATTTACCTGGCAAAAATTTACAAAATATGATAAACATATAAGTATGTTGTCTACAGTCGAAAGAGACAGCATTCGCTGAGGGAAAGAGCTAAAATGAAATGTCAGTCGCAAAGGTTAAACGACTGAGAACACTACTGGATCCTCTGAAACCCACATCTTACGAGTTCTGGGCGAAACTTGATTCAAGGATTTATAAAGACAATCTCAGCTGGTTATACCAGGCTTCACGTTACTGAGGATGCGTCGAGACAACCGAGAGATCTTCAAGGTGTTTGGTGAGTTTGTTAGTTCTGATAGTTGCATGAAGGAGTTGAGCGAGGGAGTTAGTCCTAGTAAACTCATTCATTGAGTTCAATTACTTGTATTCAGGGACTTGAGCTGGAGTTACCAAGCGGGATCATCTCCATTTGGAATACTTGATTTGATTTCGATGGGCTAGGGAAGTACTGGGTCGGAGCAGTGAGTCAGTGTGAGCAAACTGGTCATAGCCAGGTTTTATTCATGCAAATTTATCTACTTGCTCAAGATAGTTTTAGACAGTTTGATATCAGGGTTTTTAACTGGGATATGATCTACTTTGGTTGCTTCGAATGAAATGATTCGTAGAAGTTGAGGTACAGCAACGAGGTGATGGAGCAACTTGAGAACAATGAGGTCAAGCACGCAAGTTGCTGTAGCTGACCTGAGGGAAGCTGAACTGGATCCACCGAAGTTACCGCGCTGAATTACTTTACAATGAGCTGGTTTCCCGGGTTGGACGCGGTGGAATACATTCACTGATTTGGATCTTCATATTTCTATCTCAGCTGCACGCACACAGACCAGAATGCAGCTCCCATCTCCGAAGATCTCGCCGTCTGTAGTCCATGTACTGAGTTCGACTCCTCCTGGGGCCATTCACCTTGGTACAGGCCGGCACCTGGAACACACCAGCCTTGGGGGTTTCTGACAGCAATATATAGACTGAAAGATAAATGGCTCTCTCTCTCTCTTAGGCTGCTATCGGACCAGAAAAGCTTGAGCTGAGGTTTAAGTATCGGACATATGATTTGCATATTTGTGAAAGCAGGGGAAAGTTCGACACTTCTTTTCCAAGCGTCGATGCAAAAGCCTCTGCAATATTGGCAATCGAAGGTCGGGCAGCAACGTGTGTTTTCCTCCTCTGACGTGATCTTATCGTACCACGATGATAGTTCAATCTTTTATGCAACTTGATGAGAATTAAGATTGGCAACATAGCTTTGTGTGATTTCACGCAATGTCAAATACGCCAAATTGCACACATTTTTCTTCGGAAAAGAATAATGGGAGTCTCTGTTTGAACAGGATTCGTCATTTGCAAATTCATTTGGGTAAAGATCACTTTCCTCGACGGAACTTTTAATTATTCAATCTTCTCAGGAGTCCAGGAGGTAGAAAACCAAACTCGGATGAGGAAGTTAGCTTGTCCGAGGTCAGCCACGTCGTCTTTTATGAGGTAATGAGGCACAGTCATGATAGTCTCGTGGGTCCACTCTCTCGTGGAGGAAAATTAGAGATTTTCGGGGAATTCCAACGAAATTTTACAATAGCTGAACCTTCTTGTATTTTCTTTTTTCATACGTTTCTTAACCTCTCTTAGTTTCTGTAGAGATCTTGGAGGTTATGGATTATTAATGATTAGTTAATGATCATTAGAACATGAATCTCTCTCTCTCTCTCTCTCTCTCTCTCTCTCTCTCTCTCTCTCTCCCACCAATCTCTGTATCGCTCAGCGGAAACTATTCTCAACACCAGCGCCATCAAGAGCTATGTCATCAACACCGAGTATTAAAGCATTATCACAATCAATGTCATCATCACTGTCAGAAGTTTCCCTCATCATCATCATCACCACAGTCGTAAATAAGTCTCCCTCACTATCACCGCTGTCGCCACCTCACCTTTAACACACACACACACACACACACACACACACACACACACATACGCACACACATACACACACACACACACACTAAGCCCCACTTTCCTTACCACTGTAGTAATTCCTCCGTGCTTCCCATCATTACCACGATCCACGCAGCACTGCCATCAACATATCTCACACAATCATAACCACGACCACACCCACCACAGCTGTGCTGTAACCGACCCTGGGGGCCATGACAGGCACGATTGCCTCCACACTTCAGCTTTTGCGCTAGCTTATCATCCTCGACTTTCGGAAATCACTTTTATCCGACAGAGTACGATATAAAGTACGAGAGTCTGTAAATACGTCAAGATCTATTTTCTTTTTCTCTCCCTTTATGACTGATTCGAGCGACAGGAATTTTCAGACTCTACCGTGAACCGAATGGTGATGTTATCATCTATACGTAATTCCCCATGAGATGGTACGAGGAGGGAGGGAGATCTACACTCGTAGGGCCCCATCTCTTGAACCATCACACTCCTTTTAAAACCTCCTGTATACCGTCTGCCCTTATAGGTTCACGCGACTCGTTTTAGTACGTGTTTGCGCCCTGGTCTGGAAGCTGATACGATCATCTAATGCTGGAGGTCCAACGCGCACGCGCAAACATGATCGTGTGTGAGTGACACGTTAGACGCTACCGCATCCAACAGATGACAGCCGATTTCACCACAGCTACAGTGGAGCACACTCACTGTCACCGACGTTACCTCCGTCAGTATAGAGGTTACAGCATACTACTGCCGTCATATATCTTTTTTCTTTTATGTTGAAGGCTCCAGTCACGGACAAAAGTCCACATCGAGGTCGGGCACTAATTGAAATAAAGAGAGACTTGAGAAAGGGGAGAGAGAGAGAGAGAGAGAGAGAGAGAGAGAGAGAGAGAGAGAGAGAGGCGAGGCGCGACGCCGCAGCGAGATTTACCGATAGTCCAAACCCACGCAGCGCAAACATGGCGTGTTCCCCCCCGTCGGCGGTATCGCTACATAAGTCGAGACATTATCCCACTCAACACACCCTCTGCAGTGCTGTGCTTACTTCCTATTCCTGAGTGGGCAGCTCGGGAATATTCATGCTATATTATACGGTGGGTAGTCGAGGACGTCTGTGCTCTGTAATAAACCGGGCCGTCTGGAGTATTTACACAACATTCCCAGGTTGGTGGGGGTAGTCCATGATGTTTAAGTATATTTACAAGAGGGCAGACTATGGCGTTTTTCTTTTATACTCTTGGATCCCCATCTCATGACCTACCTCTACCACCATGCAGCTTTTTAAACTTGTGGGTGTTATTCACATCTGGTATTTCATTATTCATTTTATACCATTCTATCCAAGACTCATACTTCTTTACATCCTACCTAAGAAGTTTCGTCTTTAATTCCACGTTATGGCCTCTGGATGTTCCATCCCGGCGTCTTCGGAGGAACTGTTCACAATCTACATTGTAAAACTGATTTACAGACCTGAAAGCTGTGATTGGGTCACTCCTCACATTTCTATGGCGGGCAAATTTAAGGCCTCCGGCCTTCTTTCGACTGCGGATTGCAGGATAAACGTCCAGAGCCTTCGTGATCCTGGAAGTCGACAGCCACAGCTGTAGCACAAATAACCGACTAGCCATCATTACCAGATCTTAGTCCATGTCGCATGTTAACCTGTCGATTCTACGCTAATGACGGGCGGAAATGCCTACCAACGGAATTATCAATAAAGACGAATGGAAGTCCAGGTTAGCACGTACGGTGTAGGGAGTTGAATGATGAAACGGGAGGTGGGAAGTTCTACATGCCGAAACCATGCACGTGCGACCGACTGAAGACTCAAGTCACAGCTTAAGGATGAGGAAGTATGGTTCCTTTAATCGTAGGGTTTCCATCTTCTTGTGAGCCTGGTGGGCTTCCAAAGGATATATCTATCATGCAACCTGGCACCCAAGGATCACAGGCTGAGAAGCCTAGACTTAACAGGTCAAATTGCATTCTGTACTCACTTTGCAAAGGATAAGCTGAAGATATGCGTGCATCAGTCATTCTGGAGTACCATAAGTTTTTATAAGTATCGGTCATGTACTTGCAAAGAATAATAGATGATCAACTTTCATTTAAAGGAATTCCAGGAAAAAATACTCTACAGATGTGCCCAGTTGTGCTCATTTGCTGCCCTTTCACACTACGTTAAGACTGGTGATATCAAGGAGAAATTTTCGCTTTATCATGATCTTGAAGCCACGACAACGGAAGAAGACATTTCAAAAGATATCAATTCTTTCCTCTGAGACCACGAGACTCTCCTGGGAACAGGCATATGAGGATGTACAGCGAGGGACAGCTCTTCCTCCCGTGATCTCGGTCGTCATTCGGAATTCCAGGCAAGACTCGTACCAGCAAGACAAAAATTCAAAGAGGCTTCACCGCCTGATCCGCAGAGAAGCCTTGGCACCCAGTACAATGAATGCGTCTTGAACTCGAGAAGTGCTGATAGACGTGATCCACATGGCTAGCATCATCAGGCGGGCGCCCGCCCTCAACACGCACCTGCTTTGGCTGATGTGCAGAGCCTTTGAATCTAGACAGGGAACCCTCCTCTACACCGGACAGCTTATCAGGAGAGTCCGTGAACTGCACCAAGAGACGAAGGACTTCTTCCGTCGTGATGGAAGGAAGTAGTCCAAAAGAAGTTACCCAAATCAGAGGGGAAAAAATGGGTCACTTACCTCGTCAACCTGGGACTTTAAATCATTTTTCCTATCACTGTATCAAATTCTACTAAAATTGCCTACCAAACTATTCCGTGAATAGCTACAAAGGTCGAGAGATTTACGCAGCGTCGCTAAATGACGCTAAATGTTGTTAGACGAAACTAGAACCTGCTGAATCTAGCGTCACAACCGCCGAACTGGTAACTCTGCTTAAAGTGCCGTCCTCCAGCTTCGCATGTCATTCGCCTTCTAAGTATTTCCTTTGATATGCCAAAGCTTAGCTGTAGCCCCGCTCCCCTTTGCCAAGCATGCCCCTGTACAGCAGATGCCTTCACCTTATGGCTCATTCTCTCAGTGCATAAATACGCATCCATTAAACCATAGGAACTTAAACCCTGCAAATCAAAGGAATGGAAATAGGCCTGTTCATAAACACAGTAGCTTCATGAAAAGATCTGGATCGTTCATTGTTAATCCGAGATCGACATATGGTGCAGAAGTCTTTTTGAAGGTAGATATAAATGTATGTATTCATGATTCGCAATATCTTAAGTCTATTCTGAGCTTTTTCCTTCCAAGTCGGTACCGTAAGACGCTCTAAAAAGATGACACATTTAAGTACACCTTTGTTACTCGGCCCACTGAACGTGAAGGGACGATCCTTGAGTACGAATGGTACGACTGATACTCGTGTTGTGATGTTAGGACGCTGGACACCTGAGGGGTAAGTCAAAGGCCAGTCTAATCATGTAACGAGGCTCGCACCACTGTACTCAATGATCGTGCCATCGTCCACAGGAGGGTCAGGAGCTTCCACTGAGGAATACCAGACCTCAGTGATCGTCTGTACCTCAGCCTTACATGTCCCTCGAGTTTTACATCTCACTCGATCTGTTTTCTTTGTGTCTCTACTCCTGAGCACCTGATTGGCCCTCCAGCAACCCCTAAAAGAAATCTCCTCATCTTCTAAAGGGCCAATTAATCAAATCTCTAACACTCAAATGACCAATTTACCAACACAACAACATCTCCCTCAACCTAATCATTCCACATCATTCCTTGTTGATCATCAGGTTACATCTCACGCAGTTGAGCATTTGTCATAAAATAATATCATTTTGCCAACGTGGTCAAGACA
>JAUUDW010169731.1:0-11125 GCA_032361385.1 Panulirus guttatus | reverse complement strand
ACAAACACATACATCTCTTCCTATGCTGCTTAAACTTTCCTATTCATCCCTTTATTCATCAGATGCCCTGTGGATCTTGCAATACTGGGTGCATACATGTGGCATAACACCTTGTAAATAAATGTACACTTCCCAAGAAAATCTATGTGACTGAGATGCACGATTTCTTTTTCCAGATGTGACATGAGGCTGATAGTAACATCTATGGGTAAATAATGGAATCAAACATCAGCTGAGTGTTCAAATGAAAGAGGGAACCAATGAATCACATGATGCACAGAGCACTGAAAGATGCAATGCGCAATGCATCTTATAAGGAGAGCAGTGAATATCTGAACTTGTTTTATATTGAAGTGCCTTTACTGCTTTTATGAGGTAGTGGTGATGGGAAAAAAAATCCAGTCACTAGCTGTCATGTATAATGTATCAAATATCAGACTATCATACAAAGACATACCCAGCAGACTAAGCCAATCTAAGATGATTGCTTCATATGCCAAGGTTCACCCCCCTGATAACATATCACCCAACCCATAAATCAAATCAATCCAATTCATCCTATCCAATGCACTCCTCTCACTACCCTGAATTGTTTAGGCCCCTAAACCCCAAAACCTCCTTCATACCATTCTTCCATCTCCTCAGTCCCCTGATATCCTTATACTCCATCTATTTCAGATATACAGTTCCTTTTTGTCAGCCTCCCTCACTCATCCTCTCCATGCGCAGAAAATTTCAGCATAATCTGATCAACCTACGAGCAGAATGTACTCTGTTTGTGTTGTCCACCCACATATGATCCTCAGGCATATACATCAGTCAGAGGTTTTCTGCAGATGATATTGCATTTCATTTAATGTACCACTAATGATAGCACACAAATCATATTGCATCAAATTTAATAAAGGCCTTATTACTTATCTACTTAAACTAGCTTACAAAAATAAGCAATAAAATGCATGATTCAATTTCTAACCTACACATTAATACTCTGAATGCAAGATCAGATTCTGGTGGTTACCAAACTGTATGATTAAATCTTAAACAGTCTGTATCAAAAGCCGCAAATTTTTTTGGCAAGTTACATCATTTAACTTCATCTGTTACATAAATAATGTAATGCTAAGAAACACCTCAGCATTATGCAGTTCTACGCCTGTCTTGATCCGTCTCAAAGGCATATAATAACTGTTGTTCTTACTTGTTAATATCTTCATGTACACCTCTTCACATTTACAGATTTAGCTTTTTTGTTCAACCCACTAAGTGTTTATGCATGGGAAAGTGCATGGGCTTGATTTTCTAAGAGAAAAGGAGATAAATAAACAATCGTTCATGTTCATTACAGTCTGCGAGTGTTTGCAGTGAAACTTTATTGCAGAATACATTGGTCTTTTCAACTGCCTTGAAACATTGCACACATTGTATGTTTGGAAAATCACTTCAGTTCAATAATGAATAACCAAGAGAAACGCCTACAGAATACAGTGAATCACCTACAAGTATAGCAATGAACAAGAAATTGACTGTGGTCTTCCTAATTTGAAGATATAACAAAGAAATGCAAAGAAAAAAGTATAAGAGAAATTAACAATCTTTCTTTGTCTATTAGCTCTGAAGTACATACCCATGCAAGTTTTTGGAGTTTTCTCCATTATAATAATTAAATTCATATCACATATAGACCTTGATGGAAGACAACACCTATACTTCTCCGATACCGACGGTACTGGCAAAGCCAATAACGCAAGACTTAACCAGACTAGATTATTAGGTCCATTCTCAACACTGTATTCTGTGGCGATCTCAGATGCTGTTAACAACGGAGCAAATGTTTAGTTACTGAGGTTACCTGCTAACAGCACGTGGTAGGTCTAGTGATACATGGCACAGCTACCTGATCATGGTAGCTGTTTCTTCTATTTTAGCTTGATACAATCACCAGGTGACAGAATAATGAATTGCAATGAGATTTATGTTAAGTCAACAGCAAGGATGAGACAGTACTGTTTACAGTTCATAAATTCTGTTTACAGTTAGGAGTGATTATTCTGAATGGTGAAGTAGACTTTCCTCCAAAGAGCACTGAAATGAAGGGAAAATAAGGCCTTTGTACGTTGATCAGAACAACAGAAGGCAGCTCAGAGCTGCAACGATGAGCCTGTACAACTCTCAAATGCTGCACCTTAAATGAATCAGAATAAGTAACAAAAGGATTTGCCAATGTTACCAGTAAGAAGCAGTTTTATCACATATCCATCTATGATGACAACTGGCAATTACATCAACTAGAGCTTCAAGCTGATTACAAGCAAAAATCAAATTATTCCATGAAAATATAGCCCATAATGGAAAAAAAAATACTCCTTGAGACATGCACAGGCTCAACTGGGCAGCCAACCTAGGAGGCAATGTAAGCAGCAGCCCCCATAAAGAAATATGGTACAGTTCAAAAGCACTAAAACGGTGCTTCAAAATGTCACCAACCAATTAACAAAAAAATCAAAAAGGGTGGGTTCTACAACACAGTCAAATGGGGCTATTCCAAGAGCCCTATTACCATTAATCCCCGAAAGACATCAAGACCTAAATGGATTGCAGGCAAACTCATGGCAATGTGTCAGTGACACCACATTCACACAATCCACTGGGCACACTTTCCTATTAGCTGTCATATGCTGTGAAGCACTTCTGATGCATATAAAATTATGCATACATAAATAAACATGTGTTGCTTACTTTAGTTTACCTCCCAAAGATAGTCTGTGAGCAATTTCATGTCACAGAGAGCATGGCTGAGAGCTACCAATCAATGGAAAGCTTAGTTCAATTAATCTTTGGTTTATGCACATTACACAAGAGGAGATCCATTGAAAACTTTTTTTCATACATAAGTCTCTCATAATGTGTTTGTTGGGATTTGAAAAAAATATATCAAAAACACTGGCATCTGGAACTATGCATTTTTACATGAAACCATCTGGAGCAATGAGCCTGCAAACATGCATGCACATACACACAAATGAGTAACCTGTTAGTTACTTTTTTCTTTCCTTCTTTTGACTGTTCATTTTTCATTAACATAATTCACTGCACTGTACACATTTTTTTTTTTGATTCTCAACAGTTGACATAACCATTACAAAGATACTAGATATTCACTGGTACACAAAACTACTAGTTCTCTTGGGGCATACAGTAGAGCATATAACTGCAGAACTCCAACTCTGCACAACAAAATAACACAGCCTAAATAACATGTCAACAGTGGGCCCAGTTAACACCTATCTGGGAAAAGTGCACACAGCAAATGCAGGCAGTAGAGAAGCTAGCTGATAAGTCTGGCAGCGAACATTATGTGAAAAGATGATTTATTCAAAAACTTTACGAGGAAGATTTGTGAGGCTTTAACTCAGTGATGTGGATTCAAACAAAATTATTCTTAATAAGACACCACTATACCAGGCTAGAAATTACCAATGGTTACATTTGAGTAATACATGTAGGAGTTAAATGTAACCAAATTGCACAGACAACTATTTTGACCACATGACTTCGAATGTTATCACAACAGTAGTGCTGCTACCAAACCTTTTTTCTGTCCACTTCACAACTGCAGGTTAGCCTTGGGGGAAGGATGTTGGAATGGTGTTGCCACAATGAGAAATTTGTAATGAATATTAATGAAACTCATAAACAAATGTTCTAATGAAATCTAAATTTTTCTTTTAACTCTCAGAAGTATGTACTTATACAAAAACACCAAAATACTCTATCAGTAATTTTATTAACAATACATGGCAACATCAAAAGTACCCATTTAGGCTTTGTACACTGAGGCACCACTGCTGCAGTCTTGGAGGGGATTCCAAGAAGAATACCCAGTCTACTGCCTAATTGACCAGCTTCTGGTGGGGGTTTCTATACTCAATTACGCAGCCTCCACAGGATGCCATAAATCACCCCATGAGTCTTCCTCATCTTCATCCTAAACTTTGGACCAACAGGAGCTGCATCCTCTGGCTAGGACTTCACTAAAATAGTTCTTGAGACTAGAAGATGTAAAAGACACTTTATGGAGGTACATACCTCAAGCACAGCGTGTTAAGTATCACAATATGCAGGAAAACACGGTGCATTTGCATCTTCAAATGTCTTTGTGAGCAGCGAAAGCCAAACATTACTCTTTGCTTTTTTATTTGTTTTTCACATCCCAATTGAGTGTTTCTGAATTGGACAACAGAGTAACTGGATACACTCCAGACAAAATCTGCTCCAAAGAAGTCTTCTTCTTTGAAGAGGAATAACAACATCACAACACTAATCACTGTATCTGAAGTTCTGCACAATACTTTTTAATCTCATATTCTGTATAAGTATTGCAGTAACTCCAATTGTTATAATGTATACGTACATAACTCATTTAATCACACACATTCTGAAAAGCACTGCTTTAATTTCAAATGTTAAGTGTATATTCATATATATCAATACCACTTCAGTATATATCATATATAACTTTCCTTAACTAAACACCTGAGGTGGTGAAATGCTTTGACACCCTCATTCTCATATATATTAACGAATTTATTCTCTCTTGCAGGATATAACAAACTATTAAGCAGAGATCACAAGAGTAACTTGACCTCTTTGGGAGCAAGATATTGTATATATAACATAAGTTCCTCCAGTTCAAAGCGGCCTGAGATATTGAGACTGGAGTCTGCACTTTAAGTCCTCATGCTTCAAGTTAGCAGACATCCTTCCTCATCAGTAAATCATATATCACTTTGCAAAGGCCAAGTTTGAGCACAAGGAAGTTCAATTGTTCTTTCCACACTGGTGCAAACCTTTGCTACTTATGCTTACATTCAAATTCCTCTCCAGTCACAGATAAAATGTTATCTCTATCTGGGATTTTTTTTATTTTGTTAAGGAGGTCCCTTTACAAAAGCATCCAGGACCAAATGCAAGACAAAATAGCCTTTATCTTCTGTGGGTAGTCGGTCCCCATTTGTCCATTTCCCTGCCCCTAAGGCACACAAAATTGCACACCCAATTACGTTTCCTCTGTGCTTCCAGCTGCTCTCCAATACTGGATATTCTTAGGGTCCTCTTCCATCAATCGTAACGTCACTTCCCAATCTGGAAAAAAAAGAGTAAAACTATTTCTTTCCATGATTAAGAAATTGTATATTAGATCACTATCAACCCCTTTTTTTCATAGTTATCCACACATATTGCAAATGTTCTTTCCCAGGCTGCTACAAAGAAAAACTGCTGCATTAAAGAATCATGTCAACTATACTGAGGCTAACTGCCTACTCTTGCTCTATATACAACAGTCTTCTAAAAATTTAACCACATATTTTCATTCCTTCCATATTCCTAATTACACATAAACAAAACAAAGTTCTTTTACAATCTTAAGTCCATACTATTACTGACATGGTAAGAAAAGGTGGGAAATGTGTCACACAAATACATTTCTAATACACTATCAAGTACACGAAAATTTCATATTCCTACAGAAACAGTCCTGGAAAAAGAGGAAGAATGAGTAACTGGGTTTCAATCTACAGCTGGGGTCCACAAAGTCATCTATATTCATCTGTCACATTCAAACATGATCCATGCCAGAAAATCATAGCCTAAAAATATGGGCAGGAATAATGAATAAACATGGAATGCCGACTGAAAACAGAATTAAAATAAACTACAACTGAAACATGATCTTTTTATTGTGAAAAGTAATACCTGGCCTGCTTGCAGTAAGTACTGCAATTAAGTACTGAGTGAAGTGAAAGACTGGACGAATATTATTTGAAAAGGTTTAAAAGAATACACACCTAAACTGCAAAAAAAAAATTATGATAATTAGCTCAAATACACAGTTAAAGATTTTGAGTCAGAGTAATCTCTGAACCTCATTTTGGATACCTGGGGGAAAAAAAGCCCAAAAGAACAAAACATCATGAGTTAGCAACTGGGATATGAAGTAAAATTAACATTCCATACAGCCAAAATTTACTAATGTATGGCAATACCCCATTTCATGTCCTCTCTGTTCTCCAAGCAACTCTTAGCAGTAGTCCACACAAAACTAACCAAGGAGGTGACAGGGCTGGTAGTGTGACCTAGACCTGCCCCATATATGCATAAAAATCTACGCTCATCAGAATACGTGTTTCCTGAATCTCTGGGTGCTATGACAGCAACATCTACAATAACTTGCACTGACTGCAGAATGTAACTATAGCAAAACCCACTTAATTTTCATTTCTAAGGTACTAATGGAGAGAAGAAAAAGACAGCATTAAGAAATGGCAACACATGAAACCAATACCAGACAATGAGCCACTGTTTTTGAGTTTATGTATCAGCCAGCAGCCATCAAAATGTCAAAAGAGAGAGTATGATATCCACTTGCTGCTGGACCATCTATGACCATTGCCAGCCTACTAAAGCCCCGGGCGTAAATATCGTAAGAATTGTTGATATCCTGGATGTAAGAGACTGCTGAACTTGAGGAACTAGAAAGTGAAGGAGACACAAAAGAAAAGTGAAACATAACAGTGACAGCTGTGAAACTGATGATCCCGACAACTCACACAGATGATGAAAACAGATGCTGGAGATCAGCTGGTTGTGGCTGTCCACATGATATTGAAAAATTAAATATATACATATGTATCTAATGAAAATAATCCAACTACAAAGAGACACAGGAGATAGAAAGTAAATAAACAAACACACTACTTATCAATGTAAGTCCTCCATGAGTTGCCAGATGGAAACAGTGTACAATAGTTATGAAAATATTTTTTCCCTTATCTTTTCTGGCAAACATACCTTTACTCTATGGAGTCACCCATTCTATGTAACAGAAAAATACCAGATAGACAACTAGGATTTACATAAGATAGTAAAAGAAAATGCATGACTGACTACTGAGATTTATGCAAGAAAGTAGAAGAAAATATGATCTGAAATAACTTTCCCAGATAGATCACTTTATCATTTGAATAAGTATCAATGGTGACATGTATTCACAAAAAAAGGGATATAGACAAATTAATTGTGCAAACGAAAACAAATAACACATATGCATTAAGAAAAGAATAAAAGTGGAAAGAGAAAAAGCTTTGTGGGATGTGTTAAGGATATATGATATAGGGGGATAACTGCTGGATGCTGTGAAAGCCTTCTAAAAAGGAGCAAATGCATGTGTAAGAATTGATGAAGAGCTGAGAGAAAGTTTTGGGATACATGTAGTTGTGAGGCAGGGCTGTGTGATGTCACCCTGGCTTTTCAATATAAATATATATGGATGGAGAGATAAGAGAGATGAAAGCAAAACGTAGAAAAAGGGGTGCAGAGATGGAGTGAGGTGGTGAGATATGGTGGCTTGTGGCAAGCCTGTTTCCAGATGATGCTGTGTTGTTTGCTGAGAGTGAAGAGGAGTTGCCGAAGATTGTAAATGGGTTTTATGATGTGTGTAAGCATAGGCAATTGAAGGTAAATGCGAGTTAAAGTAAAGTAATGGTGTCTGAAAGGAAACAAAGTGAAAGTATTGATTTTGTACAACCATATGCAGAAAAAAACAGAGAGTGTACTAAATTGTGCTATGGATATGGGGGGAAAAGACTGGAAGAAGCGAGAGAATTTAAGTATCTAGGAGCTGTCTTGAGTAAGTTTCGTGATAAGGAAGGAGAGAGATAAGGGAGAAGGCAGTTCAGGGTAGAAGAGTCACTGGGTCCCTTAATAAAATAATGAAGGGTAGAGGTGCAAGTCTGGAAGTGAAGAGAGGATCAAGGGACAGCATAGTCCTCCCAACCCTGACCTATGCAGCAGAAACATGGACATTGGAATGAGGTCAAGAATCCAGGCTGAGGAAATGAGTTATATAGAAAAACATGTGGTGTGACTAGATGGAATGAAGAAAGAAATGAAAGGGTGTATGAGAGATGTGGTATGGCAAGGAATGCAAAGGGAGTGGACGGTGAAGTGGTAGAATGGGGGAAACATAATACTTTGAGATGGTTTGGGCATGTGGAAAGAATGCAAGAGTGGGAGTTTACAAGGAGAGCGTATGATGATATGATTAAAGGTGTTGGTGTGAGAGGAAGACCACTTGTGACATTGGGAAATAGCGGAAGAATACTGGAGAGAGAGAGGGAGAGAAATGGTGGAAGAATGCGTTGCATGGTGTATGCGAGGGAGGCATGTAAGGAGAGGTATGAGTGGAGAATCTTTGGCCGTGGCTACCCCCTTGATGGGGGTTCCTGGAGGAAACGGGCGTCAGAGATATAGATAGGTAGACGTTAGCAGATGTTGAAGCGGTAGTCACTTCGTGAACTCTGTCCTACCTTAGGGCAGAGTTAACCAATAAACTGGCCTCGACCCCTTCCTTACTATTCATCGACGCATCCGAAGGGTAACCCCGTACCTTCAGGAGAACGAGGCACGAGTGAGTAAAATTGAATAAGAATTTTATTAGATTTACATACCATTCTTTAATGACGAAGGTTTCTGTATTGCAAGACAGAAGTTACGGTGGAGATAAAGTGGTTAATGCTGAAGAAAAAATCCAAACGAGAGATATGGTCGAAACCGATCAGTTCAGAGAATATTGGATATTTGGGCGCATTGTAGGAACTTTGCTAGGAGTAGATGGAATTACCGGATCAGTAAGTGTTAATAAACGGCGAATTCTTGTACACAACCCCTGTGAACTTATATCCACTGGAAGCTGATAATGAACAAGGGAGATACTGATAGAGGTCATGAATGTCTCGGATCAAATCTGGAAAATCTCATCAGTGAGCGACCCAGAGGACGACCTGCTCGAGAGGCGGGTGATCTCGGAATTCTTTTGATTAGAGAAGTTGTACTGCCTCCAGCAGGACCCCACCCACATCAGTAGAAGGCCCGACGGTGTCTTGAAATTTGTCTGTTTCAAAACACTTCGGTACATTTCTTGTTAAAGAAATGATTTTGTATATTATACCTAATATTCGTTTTGAATCGCAAGGTTTCTTTCGTTATGTGATTTACCGGAAGACCAAGATATTATTTAGCTAGTATTTGATCTAAGAAACGTGATCATTCTTAGTATGTACTGTGTACCATATGACCAGACTGAATTGTATGTTCATATCCGATTTAGAAATATAGAACCTAAAGTTCGCTATTTGCAGTTGACACGAGCCTTGTTTACGTGAGTTAAAATGTGGCGATACGCTTAGATTAGATGTAGGATCGTATTGTGAGAGTCCATAGTTTATTGTAAAATGTCTGCTTACTTGTGCACAGTCATACCATTTCATACATGCAGTAGTTAAATCATTAAGGATTTGTATGTGTAAATCGTTAGACTATTCATGTGAGGTAATGCCGAATCTTTTTGAATTTTTGAAGAAAAAAAAAAGGGATATAGCTTTGTCGGGCGTGTGGAATGCGATACCTTGACATATTACGCTTTCCATCTGTGGTTGTCTAATTCATAACCATTACGTCTGGTCCTCTGTTAATGATTTCTGAAACATTACTGCTCCTTAATTTCGAACTTATTACTATGGAACGTATGGTTTAAGGTTGTGAAAGCCTTTTTTCTCTTGCTTAAGGGAAATACCTCCATTGAGAGGTTTAGGCGCTAAACTAATAGGTGTTAATTACGGAATACTGAAGTTATATTTCACCTTCCTTTTGAGATAGTGATTATTAGAATAGAAATTTGAGTTCGTGATGGACATCGATAATGAGTGTTACTGCATAGTGCAAATGTCATAATATTTCGTAAGAGCTTCACATTACATGAAGGGGAAATGACGTTATAGAAGGACGCCCGCAAAACTCTGAAGACGTCACAATGCCTGTACACTTGGGTAGAGCACGCTCGGGCTGACAACCCGACTTGAATTGCACATACGTGGGTGTGAGGCATCAGAAACTCTCGGTCGGACTTGTAGTACATCCCATCTTTCTACAGGCCACCATGAATCGAATGTGAAGTGGACGGACCACTGAGAATTGCACCATTTGAAGAGCGTTGAGCGCACAGGGAAATCACAGGTACAAGATGATCTAAGGTGAGTAGAGACTGGTTCCTTTGCTCTTGTCAGGCCCTTTATCTTAATCCATAAGTTCAGAGTTACATTTTCAGAGGTTTTCGGCGAGAACGAGATATTACCCGTATTCATTCTCTCCCCTGACAGATCGTGTGCAACTATCGTATACGGGTGTCGCCATGGTAGAAGTTATCAACAATTAAATGGAAGAGTCGCCAAGAGTACTCTCCACATGGTATGTCTATAATTTTGTTCCAGCACTTTTGTTCTCCTTGTGATAGAGCTCAACATCGTTAGTTCATATACTTAGTTTCAACATCACTCGCGAAGTAATCTGTTTCATAGACGCTGAAAGGTGTGGTGACCAGTTGTTTGAGCTAAGAGGCTGTGTTTTAGTGGGTACTTTAAGCCAAGTGAATAAATCGCATTTGGAAGTTCTGCCTGAACCTTATAATCTTTAGCAGGTTTTCGATGCGTTGTCTGAACGGTATAAACCTTGCAAGTTATGCCTGAACGGTATAATTTTAGACGTTGGAAGTGCTGCCTGGAGGGTATACACTTACCTCTTATTTGGTTCTTTAGTTTTAATCCTTTCAGTAGGACGAGGTTCACCCTGAGGTCAGTTAATCTTTTCCACTGCCGTATCTAGTATTCTCTCCGTTGTGCTCGAGGGTAGTGCAGTTGAGCTTGAGGACTTCAGACTTCAGTATGTGGGGTGGAGAGGGAACGTGATGCAGCATGGGGATGGTTAATGTCCGTTCTCCTGTTGGTATATTTGCTTGCATTCGCTGCACGTATGTCAATGTATAAGAACAAATCTCTCTCTAAATGCATGTGAAAAACATAATATCTAGTCTTATCCAAGGCGTTAGATACTTTTCACATTTAGATCATTTATTTGTAGTGTAATTGTGTGTCTCGCCTACAGTGAAGTTTGTCAAGTATTATCACACGTTATTGCTGCAGTGTAAAGCTAAGTTTACAATTCTCACGTTTCTCGACGTCCTTGCCTGTCCACAAGGTTAACGCAGGGACCCCGCGCGCATGAACCAATT
>JAUUDW010169511.1:0-14760 GCA_032361385.1 Panulirus guttatus | reverse complement strand
GATCCTCCCACTTCTGATAAGTATACCCTGTCAGTCATTCTCTCTTCACTCATTCTCATCTTATATCCAAGACATTTCAGAAGAACCTCTTCAGTTGTCTTACAAATACTCCTCTTACTAACACGACACTCTCCTACTCTATCAGTTCTTTTTCTATCCACCCTCCTTACAAAATATTTTGCCCTTAAACAATTCATTTCCAAAACATTAACCCTATCCTTTTCACTTTTGTCTAAGGTCCACGCCTCGTATCCATACAACACCGACCGGACTGTTTGAGTACGAGTTTGAAAAGGGAGAACCTGGAGGAAATAGGATGCCCTAGGTACCTGGGGGTGGACTTGGCAGTGGATTGATCCATGGGAACTGATACGAGTCTCATCGCAGAAAAGGGAACTAAGATCCCTGGTGTATTGAGGTTCTGCTAGTGCTTGGATGGGTATGTTGCTGGGTATAGCAGTTCCGATGGTGTTGAATGGACGCTATTTTTGTTGGACCTTTTGAAAATGAAATGTTCGAGGAAAATATGTGGGGTGAAGAGGATTGAACGTATTAGGAATGACTGTAAGAACGAACTGTGGTAGTAAGCTGAGAGTGATTGAGATAGCTGACAAGCGTGTACTGAAATGGTCTGAATGTATGGAAAAATGAACGAGAGGAAACCTGACAAGTCGGATTTACGTGTCAGATGTAGCTAGAGCAAGGGGAAGGGGGAAGCCGAAAAGGAGATGGTAAGATGAAATAATTAGTGGCTTTGAGTTGTCCAAAGGCTATTCTCTTGCAGTTCCATCTGTCTTTTATACAAGCAGGACGATGAAAACGCACCAATGAATCTCTATATGTTGAAGATTATAATAGCATTTTTGATTCGATTGCTCTGTCACTGAAACCTGTTCTGTTTTCTTTATTTTCTTTTTACTCTCTCTCTCAATATTGCTTACTTGGCATTACGTCATCAGAAGTTATTACACTGAAGTTTTTCTCTTCATATACGTTATCTAAATCAACAGTTACAATACTCGTCTGATAATTTTTGCTGCCGATGTGCATCAAACTATGCATTTACTTGCAGTAGAATTCATTTGCCAAGTATGGGCACAGTCTAAAATTTTTTTCTAAATCAGTTGGCTGCTGCAGACATTTAATTACAACTGTGCCTTTATCAAAAGTTTGGTGTTTTGAACTAATCTTAATAATTTGCAACATAGCCCATCGTCAGTGTAATCAATGTCATCGGAAGTAGAGCAGGCCCCAAGACTGATCATTGCGGCACACCACGTGTCACCTCTGATCATTATGTGAAATGACAGGGAATGGGAGAGGGTGAGGGTAGAACCCGTCGAAGGGGACACTAATGTGTTGTTCTTAGGGATGACTGAGATTGGAAGAGGGTGAGGGGCCACTCAGTAAAGCGCTGCAGTCCTCTGAGTGCTCTTTGTCTGTGCGCCTGTCTTTTCTAAACCCCAGTTTTTTCTCTCTCTCTTTGTTCGTTTGGTTATATATGTCAAACTCATTGTCTGTCTGTTATTCTCTATCTCTTTCTCTATCTTTCTGTTGATTTTATATTGGTTTCTGTCTCCGAGAGCTGTCTGCCTGCGCGCCTCTACTACTTAGTACTAGGCAAGCCATTGTGTTCAAAAGAATACTGAGCTGCTTCTACTTAGCTGTGTAGGGCTCTGAAACCTTTCATCCTTTTATGACTCATAACAAATTTGACACGTCCCGCCCTAACGTGCAAGGCTCCCCCTTACTCAAAAGCTCTCAGAATATATTTCTTCTTTTTCTCATAGAATTTCCCCCTCCCCGTGACATGAGGCATAAGAAATTCCTAAATAATGGGTATTCTTCTTTGCCAAGAAATCTTGAAAAGAGTGAAGAAAAGATGAGAAACTCACCCAGACAATACTTTCGTGATTAGGCCTCAGCACTGAGGGGTCCGTAGCAAGTTCCCTAACGAAGAAAAGTTTTAATACTGTTACTTTAGGATCGAGGAAGGAGTGATAGAATCAGAGAGCCACAAAAGTTTATATTACGAAATTATTCTGTTCAGCTTCAAGTTCTTGCTCATGAGTCAGTTTTCCGGAACGACTGTTGGATACGAAAACAAGATCCCGTTACGTCAACAGGTGTACCGTGCTTTGTCGCTGCTTTGGTCAAACTTTTATGCTGACTATACTTTTTTCTATTTCCATAGATTATTTCTAAGATTCCTTCTCTTATTAATTTTCTTTTTTCACGTCAACTAATGCAATAGTTCATTCCTCGCCAGGGAAGTACGATATCAGAAAAAACTTTTTACCAGCTTTGATGTATGGCAGTGGGTGTTAATCCGCTGTGTAACATAAGCGAAGTGGTAGAATGCCACTAGTTATAAGTTAATCATCTTTCTTCTTTTCTCTCTTAAGGATACTTGACCACAAACTGAGACCTACGTCCAATACACGTTACTAATGATTCTCAGGGATAGTTTTAAGTAGATCTAAACACCTTTGGTAAAGTATGTGATCTAATGTACTATAAACCTTCTTAGAGGACCTTGAATGTCTAAGAAGCATTCATGTCATTCGTATCATAACATATTCTTGCTGTTCCTTCTATCTTCCTGTAGTATAGTTGCTGTTCTAATTTTACTAAATGCCACAGTATTCGACTATCTTCTCTTCTGCTACGATTCAGCACTAGGCTAACCAGAGGACATAACAAACAGCTGGGTGAAAAGCTAGCTGAAAACGGAAGTTCAGAAGTTTCTCTTTAGAGTTAGGATGTTGGAAAGTTGGAATGAACTAAGAAGTGAGGCTGTGAATGCTGGCAGTTTATAAAGGATTAAATGACTACTTATTGACATAGAAAGCTCAGGAGAGGAGACCCCACGAGTGTGGGACTCTCTCCTCGTAGTGTACAAAATGGTAATTACAAATAAGTAGTTTCACGGGCAGACAGTGCAAAAGTTGTAGAAAAGAATTGCATAGTGGTGATTTTATTATGTTATTAACAAAAAACTTTCGCGATCCAGAACAAATATATACTGATAGCAATGATGGAACAGTCAAGATGATGTATGAAGGGGGGAGTTCAACTATAAAGAGACAGAGTGAGGAATTTTACAATCTAATGGTGACCGGAAGTCATGTAGGCACAAGTTCTCAGAGTGTATCTCGGAAAATTTCCTTGCCAGCGCATTAGTGAGAAAAAACGTAAATGTACCATCATCAAAAGATCTTAAAATAATTTTCATAGTGGTAATGATATTGGGAACATCATGTATCATTTAGCAAAAGTGATCATTAAATGTTTAATTCGAATTACTTGGTGAATGAGGAAGCAAAAAGAGCATAGGTGAAATAATATTTGAAGATGAAATGCAATTGAGAAAACTACAGAAAAACGCCTTGGTTGCAATCATAATATAAATTGGGAAATGGAATTCAGCTGCCAGGAAACAGGGCTTTTTGGTGAAAGGTTTTGAGAAAATTCACAGAGAAGGAGTAGTAACATGGGCTCCTCTTGCCTCAAATACGGGGAGAAGGTTAGGAGAGACGGAGGAAGGATTGAATGAACCATGTCAAACAGCAAAGGAGCTTCGAGATGCGGTGTGAAGAAGATAAAAGAAACTTTGAAAAGAATATTGTAGACAAATCAGGAGAAACTCCAAAATTTTTCCATAAAGTCTCTAGGCGTAATTTCTGAGTTACACAGCAGCTAATGAAGCTGAGGGATTCAGAAGGAAGAGTTGTAGAGGATGATGCAGAAATTTTGTGAGGAAGTGAATGACAAGTCAAGTCCAAAAGTGGTGTCACAGTGGAAGACAACACTATGGCCCTAACACTAGTGTGATGGAAGTGGGGAGAGGGCTTAGAGAACTAGGTGACATTTAGGGAAGACTTTTACATCTTTACTAAAGAATCTTAACCCATGCAAGCCTCATGGTCCTGATGAAATTCTACCATATGTGCTGAATTGTGTGCAGATCCACGTAATAAAACCACTTCAACTACTCTTCGAGATAACGGTGGAGAAATATAAAGTGTCAAGGTAATAGAAAAAGTGTCACAGTAATAGAAAAAGGGTAGACGTCATACCATTATCATATACGGATATAAGAAGACCTTAGAGAAGCGCTGAAGTAGAGACTGGTCCCCATGACGAGCGTGGTCTGTGAGTAACTGGAAAAGATAATCAGAAAGCATATGAATGACTTCTTGCGGAGGAAGAATTCCTTAATATGGCTTCAGGGAAAGGAGGTCTTGTATTACGAGCTTCTTAGATTTCTATGAGAGAGTGAGCTCCGTCTTGGACAAAAGAGAAGACTGGATGGATTGTTTTTATCCGAAATGCCAGGAAGCATTTGACACTAAATCGGACAGGAGGTTTATTAAGAAGCTGGATCACAAGTCAGGAGTAAGGTGGGGCCTCATCCAGTAGACAGAAGCCTTTTCTGAAAGAACGGAGGTTACCAGTAGCAGGACTCTGTTCTGGGACAGTTACTAGTCTTGTTGTACGTACTTGACTTCCCAGAAGGTACGGACTCCTACTTAGATATGTTTGCAGATGATGCAGAAGTCATGGGGGGATGGGGGGGGGATGAAAAGTAAAAAGGATTGTATCAACTTACAAGGATATCTAAACATCCTCAGAAGTTGGTCTGATACATGGTTTTTGAAATTAGACTCAAGCAAATGTAAAGTAATAGGACTCGGACACACTGGAAAAAGGCCTCAATATGCATATCATCTAACGGAAAATGAGCTGTAGGAATATGTGTGTGAGAAGGACTTGGGAGGTGACATCGTCCCTGGCATGTCACACAAGTTCCACATTATGAAATTAGTACAAGAGACGAACTGTCTGCTGATCATTCAAGGTAATGTATAAGATTTTAATCAGCACGCTTTTCACAGCCGACATGAGGCCAAAACTGAAATAACCTTCTTGGGTTTCGGGCGCCGCACCTTAAGAAGCACAAAGAGCCAATGGAGAAGGTCAAGAGGAGCTCAATAAAGATGTCACCAGAATTGAGAGAGATGAGTTACAGGGAAAGGCTAGAAACTTTTAATTTGCTTACTACGCAAGAGAGACTAGTAAATGCTGACTTGGTCATTACCTTTATACTTTTAAACCTGATACCTAGACAGTGTGCAAGTTTTCAGAGATGTAGAGATAGAGCATCCAGAGTGCTTAACATGTAAGCAGTACATGTCTAAGAGATGGGTCCCTACGAATGTAAAGCTCTCTCTTCGTACATTACTAACAGGTAGTTACTAATTACCCACACATTTATAAACAAATAAGCTTCTAGAAATTTGAAGGGCACAGTTGTGCTTTTACGGGCTTCCGTGGTTTAGTGGTTAGCACCTTTGACTATGATTCATTAACAGGCCAACCCGGGTTCGAATTCTGAGTACAGCAGTCGGCCCACAGCGAACTTAGCAGTTTATACTCCCTTTGGGGCTGGGGTGTATGTGTATATATACACATATAAGAGTAAGAAATATAGAACGTTTAGAGACCGGGCAACAAGACTGTAAAAATCTCTCCTCGCAACACACAAATAGGAACTACAGATGAGAATCACAAAACACACTCACACACAAAAGTAATAATTGCATGATGGGAGAATAAAACAAAGTTTTTGCAATATATTGCAAGCTTATTTGAAATGTGAATTGTAAAATATAGACTGTTTATATCTAATCTGCAACTCATTAAAGGACAGGAATCAAGAGGGAAAAAAAAAGAAAACAGTCGTGGACATACTGGAGACTAAGGGTACGAAGATCGTGACTAAGGAGTGACGGTTTGGTCTAAGATGAGAAGGCCTACGATGGGGCACATTGTGAGATATTCAGTAACAGAACAAAGGAGAGAGCACAGAGGACAGGAAAAGCATAAGGATTATCAAGGACCAGGTGGCAGCTTCCCATACCAGCATTGGTGGAAGTGGAGGAAAGAGCAAAATCGGGTCGGCGCTGCGGATCGTATATGCAAATTCTAATAGTTTGGGAAGAAGTGGTAAGCAGCTTGAGGGTTTTGTTAAAGAGAATGAGGTCGACATCACGGGACAGTACAATGGCGCATAAATGACCCTTTCCCCCAACCAGCCACGAAGTGGTTCAGAATCGCCTGAGGTTCGATCAAACGAAGGAGTTGAGGGAAATACCTTAATGTTTCAAAAGCCGTCGCACCTTTTAGCGTGTATGAGGTGGACGGAAGTGGCGGGAAGATAGGGTGAGAAGAGAAAGGAAGGTTGTGTGTGGCTGGTGCATGACGTCACGAAATTGCCAATATACTGACAACGTTGGGAATGTTATGGCGATGGTTCACAAAATTAAGAATATGGAGAGCATTATAACGATAATCATAAATGCAAGTCTAACAGCACATACCGCTGTTGATGGCCAGAATAGTGTAACTGAAGATAAGCTAGTGTGATAGTTACCCAATGTTGTTTATTTTTTTTCATAAAGGGTCAAGAGAGTATTTTGCATATATATTGTGCTTCATTTGCTGTCCGACATTTGACAGCCGTGGTTGAACACATCATCGAGGATTTTCTCCCCCGGGAAATCTCCAGTTTCCCCTATTCAGCCCATTACCGGATGGATGTCCCGGATGTCCCCGTTAATGGAATGTTTGAATTACTGAAACACAATACGACTGCGATATGGTCAGGCAAAGGAGTTTTTTTTTATATATAAGGTGATTTGAATTACATTAATATCATCGATGACCTTCATTTGTTGCAGCACAAAGAACCTACATGTTATATCATGCATTACGATGGTATGACATATATAGCATGAACGAGACAGAGTTCTCATTGGTAATACCAATAGCACATAAATGCGCTCTCTCTCGCTCTGTGTTATGTGGTGAGACAGGATGAACGAGAGCTCATTAGATTGACATGAAGGTAGCTTACGACCCCTCCCGCCTGACCTCTTTGCTGATATGCCGCTTTGTTACCAGATTCAGCTAGATGGATCATGTCAAAATAACGCATACAACAACAAAACATACCTATGAAGGCCGGGAAAGTGTTGATGAGATTCCCTCAAACATATAAGGAAGTGAAGGGAGGGTGAAAGGGAGGGAAAGGGACACAGGTGCCTGTTCACCACCAGTTCTTGTGGGCAGAAACACCTTGTCTTGCTATACAGTCACTCTGGTAACAACCTCTCAATCAGCAACTAACATTATGTATTGCCAACTTATGCCACACTATCTGCTCCAAAACCGTTTGTGAAATATCAGACACTAAATGATGCACAACAGACATGCAAAACACCTTCATGACCCATGATCAAAAACCAACCCACTACCACACTGGTTCACCTTTAGTTACAACTACCAGCCATCAACAGCGGTGTGTACGTTCTTCATTATGCATCCTTGATATCGTAAACCATTGCCATCATGTTCCTGACGTTATAAGTGTATGGGTATTTCGTGACGTCATTCACACACACCCCATACAACCTTCTTCTCTTCGTACCCTCCCTCTCCGCCACCCACCGTCGTCCTAATACACAGTGTACAATGCGACATCTGTTGGGACAGCATGGAACTTCCCTAAACTGCTTCGTTTGGCCGAACCTCAGGCGATTCGGAGGCTGGGTGGGGAAATGGGCTAGTGTGCACCAGTGTACAGTGGATCACAAAATTATCGGTGCACAATATGCGTGCAACATTTGGGACTACAGTAAGAAAGTCACTGAAATATTAGTGTACGGCGTACCACATGTTGGTAGCCCTGATGTCGGGAAGTGCCATATATCGGCAACTACCGCTATCCCTTGCTATTATATACCATATGTTATGTTTATATAAACAGATATTGTTCATACAGAATGAGACGTTGGTAATTTATCATGGGAGACATACGTAATGGGTAATGTGGTTCACATTGGTGGTTACATATACAGGCCTATCTTTGTGCACCGATAATGCTAGCATGTGATCAATGGCGTCATGTGCTCATTACCATCACACACTACAACGATTCTTCTCATGTGATGATTCACCAAACACCTCACATGTCAGGTTAATACACATCACCTATGAAATGCAATGTGCGATGATTATGCATGGTTGATGAAGTGGTCAGTGACGCCATCATTACAATTTAATCCGTTAGACAAAATCATATACTCTATTAAGCTATGACGATATGATGCTATATTTACAATATATTGTGTCATATGTTCGGGGAAACAAAAGTAACACATGCTTCACATCTTTATTAATATATCAAAACCGAGTCTATTCTCCACCTGCTGCTAACACAGCATTCAGCCGTCTAGGCATGGATGTCACCAATTAACTCATTTATGAAGTGTTGTCCAGGAGGACGTGGGAGCTGTTCCCACGCCTCTGTAGCACCGGCGATGACAGCAGCACGGGTCTGGGGTCGTTGCAGGTCTGGCATATGTCGCAGCATTGCTGCACAGACGTGTTCTATAGGACTGAGGTCTGGGAATCTGGGTGGATGTGGTACCAGTGTGATGTGAGGATGCTGGCCTGACCACTGCCTGACAGCCTGGCATGTGTGGATTGGGCTATCATCATGAAGGAGATAGAAAAGCTCATTTTCAGGGAACAGCCATCCCTGAATCGAGGGCAGTAGAACCTCCTCCAGGATCTCAACATATCTTACTCCTGTAAACCGTCCCGGGCCAGCATCAGCCAAGTCGCCGACACCACTGGCGTTCATCCAGTCGGACGATCCAGTAAGTCACACGCCCACTCCTCGTGTCCAGCACATGTTGTGTCTCGTATCTATAACGTAAATCCCATCATAGAGGAGCCACAGATCATAAACCCTTCAAACTGATACTGGACATTGTATCCAGAGCATACCACATCATGGAGGTTTTATTGATAATTAGCGTTTCTGAAGGCGTTGCCGAATCATGTCAGTATGTAAACCTAGTTACGGTTGTGCGACATATATACAGTAGAAAGGTATAAAGGCTGCAGATAATGTTTACTATGTTGTTTGATATTTCAACGTAGTTCCCTTCAATTTGTTTGACTTTCAGTTGCGTTGCATTCGTAACGCACTATGCAGTGTGCAACGTACAGACGACTCAAATCTATGGATATGGGTGCAGCTGAGGCACCTAATTGCAGGAATAGTTGTTAAGGCAGCCACGAGAGAGAGAGAGAGAGAGAGAGAGAGAGAGACTAGCCTGGCGTTACGCGGGCGCCAAACATAGTTTTTTTTTTAATTGCCATCCGAGCTAAACGTGTTTTTGTCACAAAAGACGACACGCTCCTAAAACCTAGCAAGCTTATCGGCGTACTCTAGCACATAGTCCATCCTGTCTTCCATATCACGCTCGTTAAGTTCCGGCTTTTCGGCTGGCCTGCGACCCGTGGTATGTCGTGTGTAGCGCCAATGTCTGCATGTCGCCGTATCCAACTTGCTGCTGTGTTGTAGTGGATACCAAGCTGCCCCGCGATATCACAGACAGTGTGGCCCGCTTCATGGAGGGATACGAGAGCTCCGCGTGTTGACTGTGAGGTTACCATTATAAGAGACAGAAGCATGATAGTGGTGTCCGACGATGACTTTTTTAGGGCTCCGTGAACGACGTTCTGAAACATTGCTCCAGTGATTCGGACCTTCCGAACCAGCCACAGCCAGGCATACCAACCCTCCCACAACATCAGCAGTTGTGTGAATGTATTCGGTAGGTATCAGAACCCCTGTGCACCGATACTTTTGTGATCCACTGTGCATATCGTAGTAAGTGTTAAGTGTTTCATCTTCCACCTGACCTCTGCTTTACGCGGCGTTCATTTTTCACCTAACAACTGTCTGTGCGCGGCGTTCATCTTCCATCTGACCATTGTCTGTAAGTGGCGGTCATCTTCCGCTTGACCAGTGCCTATAACGGAAATTCATCTTCCGCTGATCGACGCTTGTAACGCGTATTGATCTTCCGCTTGACCAGTAACCGTACCACTGTCAAGCTTTTCTTCTTCACCTGGTTAGTACCTGTGACAGAATCTATGCCAGCTGTCATCAACCACCGTCCTTTCTCACTATCTTCGTTTTTCAGCACCAGAGGTTGACTTAATTGTCATCTCCTGGGGAGTGGAACACTCGTATGATACTGAATGATTCAGGAAGAGAATCATACTGGCTTTCGAATGGAGAACTACATTTACGTTAATGCAGAAAGGATTATCAGCCAGACAAATGCGTCTGTTTGCGTTTGTTTTATCATATCGCACCTAAACAGTCTTGTCCAAGCAAACGAAAATAGAAGCAGGTTCGTTAGAGGGGTCAAGTAAGTATCGATGGCCATACGATGTTTGGCAGATCTTCTTAGGAGAAAATAAACGTTGTTAAGGCACGGCGTTATTTCTGCTCCAGTTGCCGTGTCACTTTCACGGGGCTTTGAGCTGCGTAACGAGCGCGGTTCCCAGTTGTTATGAAGTGGCGGCGGCACAGGATCATAAAGCTGAGCATAACCTTCTCGAACGAGTCGGTTGGTAAGGTTCAGATTATCTTTTGAAACAGAACAGTTTCCTATTGCCTTCAGTTTTTAAAATAGATAACTCTTATTTACTGAGTGATTATGGCAATATAATCTTCAATGACACTTCTGTCATATTCTCGAACTACGAAAGAAAAAAACACCACCAACAGAAAAAACTCAAAATATCTTGCGAGTGCTGCCCGACCGAGAAGAGGCAGGTGGTCGGTCCTTCAGAGACCAATAGAGCCTCAGAGGTGCCTGCTAGACAGATGTACGGCCGACCAGGTCCTCCAGGCTAACGTTACCAGAATGTATGTGTCCCAGGCCGGATATGAGAGCCGAACTGGGCTGGATGTTGCGTAAGGGTCTTGACGGAATTGTTAGTCCTGATAATGTGAATATTTGGTGTTAAGGTTGATGATAATGGCAATTTCTTGTGTTATTTTTGTGTCAGCGTTGTGGTACTGTTTTACTGGTGTGTTAAGGTTGTTTTAGTACGATAGCATTGTTGGAAATATTCTATATTAGTGTTGCGGTAGTGTTGGGTAACTACTGTTGATGGTGTTGCGTGCGGATTGTGTTATTGATGTGTTAGTACCCTGTCAGTGTTGTGTTAATCTCCCGCTATGGCTGGGTTAGTCCTGTACTAGTATTGTGTTAATATTGCGTTAGAGTTGTTGCAGTATTGCGCAGGTGTTGTGTAAGTGCTGTGTTAGTGTTGTGGTTCTACTGTCTCAGTGCTGTGTTAGTGTTGTAGCCGTTCTGTTTTAGTGCTGTGTAATCAAGTGTTCTACAGCCTTTGCGGTAGTGTCATACTGATATTGTGCTAGTGTTGCAGTAATCTTAAGGTACTGCCTTGTCATTGTAGTGATAATACAGAGTTGCTGCTGTATAGTAATTGAATGACTTTTGTATTCTATTGTGCTCGTGTCTTGTTAGTGTTATCATAGTGTTGCGCTAGTGTTGTATCAGATTTACCTTAGTGTTGTTATGTTAGTGTTACATGTATCATCATTATTTCTTTCTTTTCATGGCAAGTGAGGCGTCACGATTAGCTAAATGCCCTCATCATGGCTGTTTTATAAGCGCCATCTGCATATACATACCATACCCAAGCCTGAAACAGGTACCATTTATCGACCAGGTCTGACGACCCAGCCTAGGACTGGAACCGAGTGGGCCCATGCATGATTCATGGTCAGCAGTGCTAACAGCTAGCTGACGGAAGCCCAAATGTATCATACTAATGCTACATTAATCTTCTGTTTGTGTTGTTATATATCATCTCCCTAAGTGCTCTCTCTCTCTCTCTCTCTCTCTCTCTCTCTCTCTCTCTCATCAGGGAAAATAAGATTCGATTGAATTTAACCCATTTTTTTAAACGCAGTCGAGCTTAGCGTTAGGTTCCCCATCCTCCGTTGAAATGAATTTCGAGTAGCAACAGAGAAGATCCCTAAGGTATCTGAGTCACCCATGATCTGCGTCTCGGTCGTCAGTAATATTCATTTCTAATCATAGTGGACATACTTCACTCCGCACACCGACTGAAACATTTCCCGTAGAAGTCTATATCTACGAGTGATTTCGTAGACAGAATTGGTTCCGTTTCATATAAGGCCGTTAAGTACTGCTACAGATGTCTGCGTAACGATAGATTGGTTAGGATAGGCTGCGACCGCGAATCGACCACAGCAAACTTCGAGTAATAACGTCATCAAACGTGCGTTCTCATTGGCTGAGAGAGACGGGACTAAACAGAGGTGCAAATTCCTTATACTATAGTATCGCAAGTAGTTATTGACGATGCATTTATTTTTTTCACAATTATCATCGTATTGCAAACAGTTCATCACTGAAGTTTATTGTGAAATTTACTGATAAACACTTGATTGCCTTCACCATAAGAGTTACATAGGAACGTGTGGGTAGTAATAGATTACTGTATAGCGACTGCAATTTTTATCAATTTGTGGAGATGACTGGATGTGAGAACTGCAAATGACTGTCACCAGAACGTCTGATATGACTGTTAATAGAACGTTTGACAGGACTGTCAGTGGAACGCCTCCTAACTGTCAGCGGTAAGACTGATGACTGTCAACGGAATATCTGATGACTTTCAGCGGAATGTTTGATGACTGAAGCGGAACGTTTGACGACTATTAGCGGAGAGAGCTAACTGTAGGTGCGAAATTGAATAACAGATCTGGAACGTCAGAGGCTCGGTATCAATCATATATCCATAAACTAATCGAGGACAAAACACTTCAATGTGTAATCCCATCAATGTGGTATCCAGTCACCACAGATGGTGAGGAAACTTCGGAGAAGTGGCAAGAAATGCCCCGATTTTCAACCAGTGATTCCAGCACTGAAGTGACCCCTCATGCCCGCATCTTTACGCCGAATGCATGTTACAGAATATTCTCTCGCGTGACGTGCTGGTACATGAGTGTGTGTTAATTCCGTACTGAGCTTGAATAATTCGCGAGACGTATGCAGGGTCATGATGCTGAGTTCGTCTCTGTATTGAGCAGAAAAGAGGCACTTCATGATGTCTCACGATTAAAAATGTCTTTACTAACGATAAAAGAAGAAGAAAAGAGCAGGAGCGACAAGCTACAACTTATTGCCAACGCTTTATCAATTATTAACTTTTGACTGGGGTGAGTGTGCAGGCAGGAGGTGTTGCATCGTAGGCGTCTCTGAAAGCCTTTGCGGTTGACCTCAGAGCCATGAGGTAATCCCCTCCTGAAATCTAATTCCCAGAACTTCCATCGGTGGCATTAACGTGTCAGTGTGACCATTGCCAAAGCAACATGTCATTAGTCATCCCATTTATCAGGTTATTTTTTTTTCTATATAGGGTCGAATGGGAAAAACTTGAGCAGTCATTGCTATGGTCTACGGATGAGAACATATTCTCTGTTGAGCCGACGGTGGGCCGTACTTCGACATAGACCGAGTTGTCGACAGATGGGAAAAGAAAGAGAATTATGGGCAAAGTATATTGACATAGCCCAAGGGTTCTTAACCTGTGGTCCACAGAACGGTATAGATGAATAAATGAACAGAATAAGTAAATCAGTCAGTCAATTGAATGATATATTTTACTATCAGTACTATCGCTGGTAAGACTTTGGGTGGTATTATTTGTTCTCGATTGCGATTTCAGACCCGGTATGTTATTGGACATATTCTGAAGGTGGCTCACAGACACAGCTAAGTGTCTGTAAGTGGTCCACAGGCATATAAAGGTTAAAAACCTGTGGTATAGTGTATGCTACCATTTAGCCACGGAGTCTACCTTCCCTCTACAGACCAGGACAATATTGTCGGCGATCCAGTAATGTATTAGAGATTGATGGCTGTCTTGCATCTTGTGTTGTATGAATTCACTGGTTAACTTCGTCCTGTCATCCTGGCATTAAATTTCATCCTGTTACAGCACTAACCATAATATATTAGAATTCTAACAATTTTGCAAATGTCTTTGTAACAACAGAATCTTGCGTTTAAGTAATTTTGCAGCCCAATCTGTTATAATCACATATGTCGGTAAGGTATCGCTTTCGATTGCCTGCCATGTATCGTCAAAGACTGTGAATATGTTCTTAGTAACGCAAATACAGAGATAACGTATTTGAATAATGTGTCTGTATCTTTCCACCAGCACGAGACTTGTTATCCTAGATATATGATCATCGGGTCTCCTGCTCATGATGACCTGGGAGGCAAGCGAGCCTTACAGAGCAGGAGACTTGATATCGTGGTTCATTATCATCACCAGGTCTCCTGCTCATGATACCCTGAAGGGCCAGGCGAGTTGGACGAGGCAGGAGTCTTGTTATCCTAATTATGACCACCTCGTCTCCTGCTCATAATAACCTGGTGAGCGTCATACATGCCTCTCCCTAGTCTTTCATCACATTATACACGTTCTCTGAACGCTTAGGATTTTAGAATCGGATTGAAGCGGATCATTTGATCATTTGCACATTTCGCATCATTGTCGTCAACAGGTACACTTGACACAGCCAGCTAGCCTCAGGCTGCTGAGCAGCGCTTCGTCTGTACCATTCTTTTGGGGTCAGTGATCACTGTGAAGGTTCGTGACTCTGGCGGCGACGTGTTGATGGCTGCTGCCACCTTAACCCCGTTACGGCTCCGTCCAAGTGAGTCATCTAGTCATTGACATGTCATATTCTCTCTCTCTCTCTCTCTCTCTCTCTCTCTCTCTCTCTCTCTCTCTCTCTCTCTCTCTCTCTCTCTC
>JAUUDW010169290.1:0-14765 GCA_032361385.1 Panulirus guttatus | reverse complement strand
CCCACCATTTCCAGTTTCGTGGGTGGAGGATCAGTGGGTCATTGCATACAAGTTTCACTTCGGTCGTCCTCAAACAATGTTCGTTGTGTGAACATAGACCAGATTTCTTATTTGAAATACATTTTTCTTATTTTTTTCACTTTTTGAAACCCTAAGATGATTTATGAAGCTAGACTAAAGTCTCCATTCATATCATTTCCACAAACAAAGATCGTCTATTGTAACGGGACATGACATCATCATCGATATATCTGGTGAATGCTGTGCGCAAGATATGTTCGCTGCCTAGAGTCGTGTAAATTTGGAATTGGGCTGATTTAAAGTTGTCTTTTCAAGAAATGACTGAATATGATCTTGATTTTTTTAAGATGAGTACTGGAAAATACCGTGATAACTACATATTTTCAATAAACCACGTGAATAACTTTTTGTAGAAATCACATCTATCCAAATATGGATGTCGACTTCATCAATTTCCTTGGAAAGACTTATGCCACTTATTCTTTATATACCTTACTCGATTATTTTAAACAATAACTAATACATGATGATTTCACGGTCGTTTTTCTTAAAAGGGATAAGTATTAACGGTTGATTTTGAATTCGTTGAGTTTGCTGGTATTGTTCGCTGGTAGTGGTTGCTTGTAGCATTGGCTGGCAGGTGTGTGCGCTGGAAAGTGTTCTGAGTTTGACACAGGAAGGAGGCACAGGAAACAAAACAAAGTGGATGTAATTGTTCGTAATTCCCCAGAGACACCATCATGGCTAGAAGACGGGAATATTCGTATATAAGTCCGTGTATCAAGTGGACTTTGTTCTTTTTCAACTTCATATTTTGGGTAAGTTGGTGGATAATAGTGCTGAAGTGAAGAAAAGATGTCAAAATTCCTGGAATTTGTACGACTGATCTGGCCTTGAAAGACTATTAATGTTGTACTCCACAATTACTTTCATTTATTTGTGAAATATGCACTCATATTATTATAATGGTAGGTATTTATGGTAATTGCATGATTTCTTTATTTCACGGAATTATGGAATTTATCAACTTTTTAAGTTTCTGAAAGTTATTAAAGTACTTGTTTATATGCGCCGTACTAGATCCCTAGCATATGTGATACTGTTTTATAGCATTAAATTAGTATTTCCAGAACAAATTAGGAATGTTACACCATTATTAGAATTTTTCTTTTGTTGTGATGAATAAGGTGATGTTGGGGAGGATCATGTAGATGAATGAAGATATAAGTTGAAGTAATATAACATATAGAAATTCCAAGAACCTTTAAAAACCCACTTAAACTTTCGCGGCAGTGGAATGGTACCTTATTTTCTATGTAATTTGAAAAAACACGCAAAGTATGTATTATTTACACCTAAACACTGACTTGCCATGATCAGCTGGAACCAAGGTTTTTATTAGATTGTACCTACATAGGGCTTCACCACAAGTGAAACTTGTGAGGTTACATCATTAGGAGTACAGTATAACCAAGAATGTTTCAGTCTAAAGGATTTCATCATTTCCAGCTGCTGAGAGTACAGCTTCATGGGAGGTGCAGGAGCACCTGGAAAGAGTTTAAGAGTAACATCAGGACTCTTTCTTACACAGGGATCCAAGGGTGATTATAGGTAGATGAAACAGGATAATGAAATGAGCAGTGAACACATAAAGCAGCCAGCTTCAAATGAATATTCTAGACCAATCTGCTATGTGCAGCTGGTAATGAAAACCACAGTGACAAATATTGATTGTAACACTGAGTAATAAGATAAAGATCAGCAGGTATGGGAGGTTAGGTGAGATTTTCATAGATTGTTTTGATTTCTATATATGTTTGACCTACTTTCATGTTAATTAACCCGAGTTTTTACCAATATTCTTTGCCTTCACCACCGTTGTCTTCTTTATCATTAAAATAAAAAGCTGTTATGTTGCACATCTTTTACTTGGTTCTCAAAATTGAAATAGCACTGTAAAACATATGATGGGAGAATAGAGAACAGTATCCAAAAACTTTTTTTGACCTATTATGGGTTATGGTAGATTGAAACCTTGGAAGATTACAGCTAAAGAACATCATGCCTTATGCCTAGTACATCTTTTGAGAGAACTCTTATGTGTTTATCCATGATTGTTGCATCTCTTAGCGAGAAGCATCTTTTTGTAGTAAGAGATTTGTTATGTTGGTCTAACCTGGCTTGTATGTTAGAGCCCACATTTTTAGGAGGGAAACCTTCACCTTGGCCATTCTGAGGATTGTTTCTGCAGAGGAGATCATCAGCAAAGAGTTTTGGCATTCCTTTGGCATATTTTTGAGATGATACCATATTATGGTTGTCGAAAATTGACCTTGTGTGGTACTAGGGTTTTCACCTTTAGGGCATATGGACCTGACTGTGCCTCAAGATAACTCTTAATGAATTCATCAGCCAGTGACACTCATTGCTTCAGTAAGAACCCATGAAGTTCTAACAGAACTGGAGCCTTCAACATAAAAAAAAAAAAAAAATCCCGCACACTCATTTGTGCCACCTTTTAGCCTGGGCAAGTGGGGAGATACCTTCCAAAGCTAATGGGCTTGATGCTTTTTGTGGTACATACCTTCAAGGAGAGTGAGTCTTGCTCTGCACAGAACCTAACAAAGAAAAATTTAAACCCCATTTCTCTGATGCCTTCAAGGAGAGCAAGTCTTGCTCTGTCCAGAACCTAACAAAGAAAAATTAAAACTCCATCTGTATGATGCATATAGTATCATCAGTCAATGAGTGGGTTCAGATATACACAGTGCATTTTGAATCATCATCCAGTGAGGGGTGAGATTTGTACCACAGTAGGCTGATTCAGCAAAAGGGTTAAGGTAACTTCTTTGCTTTAGTTTATTCCCTTTTTTATGAAGGTATTTCTGTAAACTGCATCTTCCATTTTGGTATGCTTTCAGTACTTGGGGAACAATCTGTCCCTGGAGAGAAATGTAAATTTTGAAGAATAAAGAATTGTTTCTCTCCTGAGTTGATGTCCCATGAGCACGTTTTTGGGTTGTTGCTTCTCAGCCTACCTTCCCCGTTTTGAGAAAAGTCTTTCTTGTAACTGATGTTGGCCTCTTCGATAAATGTCCATATTTTGAGAATTTTGAGGCTGGTCATTACCACTCATGGCTAACTAGATGTTATTGCTGTGTGGAGGATGTATTGTGGGAGGGGCCTTTGCTCTCCCCCCTTACCAGAAAGCAGGGGATTAGAGGTTTCTAACTAAGGAATTTTAGAGATTCATTCAAGCATTTTGGGACACTACACCAGAGTGATGGAGTTTTCATTCTTCAAAACTTTTTTTTTTTACAGTGATTGTAAGAAGTCTGTGTAATGTTACAGCACATCATGTTGTTTTTAATGTTTATGGTCTGGACCAGTGCTTTTCTTTGCAGTAAGGAAAAATTTAAAGTTAAATGAATATTTGTGTTTCTTTTCAGTTTTAGAGTTTCAAGATCCTTTACTACAGGAAAAGTTCCAAAGGATTGGAAGTTTGCCAATGTAATGCTGATATCCCAAAAGGCACATAGTAATAATTCCCTGCCTGGAAGTTATTTCCCAGTTACTTTTACATTCATAGTTGGTAAACTATTGGAAACCATCATCTTACGTGTGATTGTAGATCATTTAAAGGATCACCGACAAATCACTGACTTTCAGCATGATTTTCAGTCATATTATTAATGTCTGCCCATTGTGCCTGATTTCTTTTATGATATGATCATCATGCATGATAGATGTGAAGTGGTTGATTTCATCTATTTCAGTTTTCAGAATTCATTTGCTAGAGTCTCACATTGAAAATTACGGGCAAAAGTTATTGCATGGTATAGATAGGTTTAGGTAGTTAGAAAATTGGTTGACAGTCTGTAATCAAATGGTAGGGATTGATGTTCAGACCTAAGAGTAATTGGATGTAACAACTGGTGTGCCACAAGGAACAGTTTTGCAACTGGTTGTCTTTTTTGCATATATATTTTTTTCTCATACATATTCACTGTATCCCGCATTTGCAAGGTAGCGTCAAGAACAGATGAGTGAGCCTCAGTATTCAAACTTATCAGAGCTTTTGATAATTTCAATCTGAACTGCTGTTTTATGCTAGCTTTTTATATTTTACTCATAGAAATTTATAAAAGCTCTTGGTCAAATGTTTTATTTTGAATGAGGTGAAGTATTTTTATCTTCAGTTGGACTTAACATTTTGAATTATTAACTAATTAGAATGGTTAAAACTAACATTATGAATATGTCTAAGAATAGACTTGACAAATATTTTTTTATCAAGTCCATAGCTGACATTAGTTGTGCCTTCTTATTTGTTCATAAAGTTAGCATGTATTTCACCTTAAGTCATCTGTTTGCCTTTTCATTATCACAGACAGACTCTACAGGACTGAATGGTCTATTTCTGTTTCCATTTCTTTGTATTTCTCTGTATATATAATGTCTGTGAACTTTGTTAAATTATTCACAGCTGACACGATGAGATATGACATAAGTAACAGTGGTGCCAGTAGACTGTGTGCAAGTGTGAAGATATCGAGTCTTATGACGAAGACTTAGTTCAAGACACTGATGTTGGAATTAGTTAAGAATGCAAGAAATGCATTGTTGTCTTTAGTATTCACTGTAATTTTAGATAAATGGTATCACTATAGTAACTTGATTAAGGAGATTTATCAGACTTGAATTAAATAGCAGTCATGTACAATTATTTTCCGCTAAACCTGTTATGATAAAGAGTTGCAGGATGTGTAAGAAGAGTAAAAGATATCTTTTAGACAAAGGTGTAAGTGATCACATAAATGATACTTATAGGATTGTTAGGAGAATGATATTTTGAGATTTAAGAATTATGAGTTGAATGGCAAGGAAATAACTGTTAGCTTAGGTTTCTCAAATTGAAAAATGCAGATGCACAGTACAGCAACCTAATCTTTCTCAGTATGTCTGAACCCAACTGCACATTGTTAGGATAAGAAAGAGGAAGGAGTTGCATAAAGATATCGGTAGAAGTTAATGAAAAACTTTTAGACACCAATGATGATACTCACAAGTTATCTGGTGTGGATCCAAAACAGGTCAGACTGAAATAGTGAACCTACAACATCTGAAAATTAAAATTCAGAATAGGAAAGGGTGAGGTGCATTTTAACATTTTAAACACCAAGACATATATCTGAGGTGATCTGTACCCTCCATCACTCACATCTTAAGAAGGACCTACCTTAGTCCTATAGAATTTATTTTCAATAAATGTCTGCAATGTAGTAAGTAAATAGTGATATTATAGTAACTACTGGCTGTAATACCAAGTTTTCTTTTCATATCTGCAAATTATTATATTTCAAGATAATCACATTTTTCCTTTATTTTATATATGATGTTTATTATGCTTATTTACATATATGTATATTTAATTCCAGTTGTTTGGGATGCTCATCATAGCCATTGGACTCTATGGCGTAGTATTCACAGCTCAAGATTTGCATGGCCTCAAGTCTGTGGAGATTGCCTATATTGTCATCACAGATCTGTCTGGGGTCATGGTTGCTCTTGGCAGTATTATCTTCTTAGTGTCTTTTGCTGGCTGTGTTGGAGCCCTCCGAGAAAATCTTTGTTTACTGAAAGTTGTGAGTAAGATAAGATTGAAAGTATTTGTAGTCATACATGTGAATGTGATGAAGATGAAAGCAGATAGTTTTACAGTAGTGGCATTTTGTCTTGGAAGAGATAAATCATTTGTAGCAGAATCCTCAGTTTTGTGTTACCTACATAAGAAAGAGCTTAGGACTTTTTTTTTCAAAATAGGTGATTCATTCTAGTAACATTGTTAGGATATCAGAGTAGCAATACTCCTCAAGAAAGTCTGGCATTTCTACCCTTTGTCAGTAGTTCTGCAAAATAATTTTCCTCCGGAAAGCTCATGGCAGTAAACACCTGATTCACCCCACAAAATGGGAACAACCTTTGGTGATTTTAAGTAGATTTGCTCAAGAAAGGAAGATGTGGCAGTTCTGTATTAATAAAAAATGGTATATTAAGAAAAAAACAGAATTTATGTTAAAAGTCTTTTTGTATGTCTGGAAGTCGAAGTCCTTACTTTTATTCATATGTAATAACACAAAGCTTTCTAAAAGAAATACTTCTCTAGGAGTAAGTGGACAGAAATTATGCTGAAGTAAAGTGAAGTGGTAACATAGTGAGGATTGAGAAAAAGGTATTAACTGGCAGTGAATGGTGAAAAACTCTTGAAAACCATGAATTATTTTATTCTTGAAAACAAGCAAGAGAAACCACATGCACCCCATTGAAGAGTCAGGCCTGCAGGTCACATTAGTGAAAATTATAAGATGATCTGAAGGGCAACTTACAACCTTAGCATGTAAATGGGAGTTGAACCCTGGGACAATGGAATTTCTAAATAAATTGTTTCAGGAAATGAAGCTGAAGAAAAAAAGTCTGGCTATGTGTATTTTAGCAAATTTAAGGGAAATGTCAAAATTGTTGAAGTATTACATTCTAATGAAAAGATAACTCATTCTGAAGTTTCCAATACCCTATTGATAGACAATGACTATATTGCTCTTAGTGACAAAGCACAGCTGTGAATGTACCAAGAAAATTGATAAGATAAATTTTAAAGACATACCTGTAGTCATATTAGAAATATTGAGACAGTGAAAGAAAAAGTGATCAAAAGAAAATCCAAGGAGTGCAGTTTTCTTAAGTACATATTAATTTAAATAGAAATGGTACCAGGATATCTTGGAAGTAAACTTGAGGAAAACATTGAAATGTAGAGATATAGAAAAGCAGAATATAAAACAAATGAATAGGGAGACATAGAATCAAAGCTAAAGCAAAAAACAGGCAAAAACCTTACATTTGTATGACGGCTGTCAAGTATTTAGTCAGAGGTATCACTCTTACCAGATAATCAAAGAGAATTACTTCCCATTGGCTACTGAAAAATAAAGATAGCCACAAAGAATTATCCAAATATTATCACTTTAAAGAGTAACAAAGGAAGTTGATGACCAAAGATTATAATATTGACTGGCCAGAAATCTTATAAGTTGATTATATGCTGGAGAGATTGTATTGTCAAACTGTTCATCCCATCCCCAATTCAGCATTATAAATGTCATCTACATGGGCATACAAAGAACAAATGCAGGAATTGTTACAGTATTGTACATATATGGTTTATGGAGAATCCTTGAGACATTTTATGTATGTATAAATGCAAATAATGTGGTAATTGTGAAAGTATGCCCAAATCCAGTGCTAAAAATTGTATTAGATTTAGAAGAGGGGAAAGTTATTAACTTTTATCTCCATGAAAATAAAAAGGTTCGCAAAAGCCTGTAGAGATCTCTAGCTGATCCAGCAAAGAACTTCAGCTCTAATCAAAGATTTCCAGCTCAACAGTCACAAGCTCTTCTTCCTGGTAGAGGAAGAGGACAAAAGTTTTTCCCCACTGACACTCCTAAACCTTCTTACCCTCACAGTGGCGGTTGATCAGGTGCTGTCCTTGTAGAGAGGTATCATTCAGATGCTTCCATTGGGAGCAGGCATCACTCATGTGCTTTTTCTGGGAGATGCCATTTGGGTGCAACTTCCCTGGGGCATCCTTTGGGCATTCCTGGAGAGAATCCCTTGGGCACACACCAGAAGGAGCACTCATTAAGTGCTTCTGATAGCCAAAAACTGAGAAAGTGTAAAGATGTCAAACTCCAAATCAGCTGTTTATAAGTTAATTAGTAAGAATGAATCCTTGGGTGATGATAAAGGAGATCTACATCAGTAATATGCTGTATTGCCCTGGCATGATCCTAAACCAGTAAAGTCATTAGCAGGCAAATTGAAAACCTCAAGGAACTCCTTAGAGTTAGTAGTTCTTAACTTTTTAGATTATGATTTGTAATGGTTAGTATACTACTGTGGAACTGTATAGGAATGCAGTCCTATTTGGAAGATTGTAAAGTTCCATTGAATGAAACCTCCCTTAAAATCCTTTCCTGCAAGAAACCAAGGCAAGATTTGGGAGCTTAACCCTTGGACATGATAATAACTTATATAAATACAACCCTCCTCCAGCTTGCAGGAATAAAGAAGTTGTCATTATTCACAAGGAACAGTATTAAGAGTGAATTTGAAATCAGAAGTAACTGTCTGCTTCTTTTATCTCTCTCTTGAAGAACCTTTGCAAATTGATTAAATGACTTAATAAATGAACTTCACTGCTCACTGCCTTTTATGGAACAGAAAATGCAATATCAGAGATGCATGTTGAACAGAAGAGATTGGAAATGCTGTGGAAGAGAAGAAAAAGGCATATGGTAGATTGCTCAATTGGAATGTACCAGTGGAAGTTCAGCAGATTAGGAGGGAAGAATGCAAAATATTTAAGAGAAATGTTAAAAAGCTGATAGAGGAAAGCAAAGAAAGAGTAGATGAAGATTTTAGAAGGAAGTTAAGTGGAAAGTTTCAGAATAAGAAACTGTACTGGAAGGAGGTGGATGTAAGAGTGGAAATGTTGATGAGATAAGTAAGGAAGGGGAGTTGAAAGCAAAGAAAGAGTAGATGAAGATTTTAGAAGGAAGTTAAGTGGAAAGTTTCAGAATAAGAAACTAGACTGGAAGGAGGTGGATGTAAGAGTGGAAATGTTGATGAGATAAGTAAGGAAGGGGAGTTGTTGAATCAAAAGGAGGAAGTGAAAGGAAGATGGAAAGAGTATTTTGAAGAACTGATGAATGTAGAAGGGGGAGGCAGCAGTTGTTACATGCATGAGTATGGAGGATGGGAGGAAGAGGATACAAGTGCAAGGGTCTATAGCAAAAAGGGAGGTAAGAAAGGCAGTAATGAGGCTCAAGGTAGGAAAGGTAACTGGAGTGGACGGGAGTACAACTGAAATGCTGAAGTGTGGTGGAGAAAGTGTCATAGAGTGGGTGCATCTTATATGTAATTTAGCATGGAAACAGAAGTTTGTGCTTGAGGATTGGGTGAAAGCTATTGTCGTTCCTTTATTCAAAGAAAAGGAGCTAAGGTTTTACGTAGCAGTTATAGGGGAATAAATCTGTTAAGTATACCAGGAAAAGTGTTTGTAAGAATATTAATTGACAGAGCGATGGAGGTGACTGATTGCAGAATAAGGGAAGAGCAAGGGGGTTTTAGGAAAGATAGGGGATGTGTGGATCAGATTTTTGTTGTAAAGATGATCTTGGAAAAGTATTTAAAGAAAGGTAAGAAGCTGTATGCACCTTTTATGGATCTGGAGAAAGGGTATGACAGAGTCGAGTGGAATGCTTTGTGCGATGTGTTAAGGATATATGGTTTAGGAGGACAACTGTTGGATGGTGTGAAACTTCTATAGAGGAGCAAATGCCTGTGTAAGAGGGGATGGAGAGCTGAGCAAAAGTTTTGGGATACATGTAGGTGTGAGGCAGGGCTGTGTGATATCACTGTGGCCCTTTGATATATGTATGGATGGAGTGATTAGAGAGATGAGAGGAGAACTAGGGAAAAAGGGTGCAGAGATGGAGTGTGGCAGTGAGATATGGTGGCTAGTGGCAAGCCTGTTTGTGGATGATACTTTGTTGTTTGCTGAGACTGAAGTGGAGTTGCAGAAGGTTGTAAGTGTGTTTTATGATGTGTGTAAGCGTAGGAGATTGAAGGTAAATGCAAATAAAAGTAAAGTAATGGTATTTATAAGGAAACTGACATGATTTAGTTAGAAGTTATATTCATTTCACCACATATATGATAAAGATTAGTAGATAGATGAATACAGTTCTTGTTTAACTCAACAAAGCTGCATTATTTTCTTATGAATATATGTTTAAGTGTGCTATAAAAAAAATTTTCCTTTAAGTACTTCTGGAGCCTGACCATCTTCCTCATCGCTGAGCTCATGTTTGCTATCGCCTGCATTATATTCCCATGGAAGTCTCGTGAAATTCTTGAAATTGTCCTCTCCAAGCGCTTGATTGAAGACTATAGAGAGAGCCAGAATACACAGAACTTTGTGGATTTCCTCCAAACAGAGGTACAGTATTATCTTCTAGTAATAGTCAGCTTGTAAGGTAAAAAAAAAATTTGTATGATGTTGATTTATGGTTACAAATATTTCATATGATTTACATGGCAATTTTTAGATCTACCTGCTTTTGTAGGGTGTAATCTAACCTTAGCTTTATAAGCAGAACCTTGACTCTGTGCTACTTTAGCAAGTTCCTCAAAATGTGTTGTTGAAGATATGGTTGCAAGGCATACTCTGGCTGCAGATGGTTTTGGAACTTTGTCTCCGTGACCATGCATGCCAAAAATCCAGCCTCTTATAAGTAGGTTGTAGCAAAGGCCAGGAACACTCTGAGGGTTTCACCTCCCAGAAGGACCTTTTCCTTTTGCACTATAATCCAAAAATGTACTTAACAAATCTCATTGCTCTTTGAAATTATAGTGCAGTGTTTCATCACTCTGGATCTCAGTGAGCTGCTTCTGCAGCATGTTGATGGTTGAAATTTCATCTGGAAAATACTTTTGTGTTGATAGTGAATCGGTTTCACAACCAACTGTATTTGATTCTACTCTTGGGGTTGTAGTAATCACATTCAATGGTTAGTGAACAAATGCTCAATAATGATGTTTGGATGTGATTGAAACTGCTGTTTCATTCTCCAATATAAGATACTTAATTCATTTATGTAAATGCTGAATTGATTATTGATAAACTTTATAGACAAACAGAAGTGAAGATTGTTCAGAGTTATCAGTGTTACCATCAACAAACTGTGCATAGCAGAACTTTGGAGCAAACACAATAGTTGAGTAGAAAGAGTCAATTTTGTTGCACCATGAATTCCTTTTGTGGATCAGATACTATAAACAAGGAAATAGTCAGAGGATATTTTAGATTTAGGGAAGGTAGGGACATATGTAAGGAAATGGGTGCCTTCACCGTGAAGGAAAGTTCTGGTAGTCACTTATTGGAAACCCATTGCAACTGACTAAAAATAGACTGGCATCCCAATTTTAGGTCACAAACTAGGGGTTGGAAACCACTCACTGCTTTCAACTTTCTTGTCTTCACTTGAATTCTCAATTGATGTTTGACACCATTTTATCCATAGATGTCACTAACAACCTAGCAACACAGCTGGAAATCATGTTATGTATCATAGATACCCCTAATTTGTCAATGAAAATGCAACTGCATCATCATAGTGGGAAGGTAAATTAATTCAGCTATTATAGTAGTCAAATGTGCAGTAAAAGACACAGTTATTATAATAGTCAAATATGCAGTAAAGGAACAATTTCTTTTGCACTATTGTTTATATATTTAGGAAAAAACTCATTTGTTCATGTACATGATATTCTTTTTGTAAATGATAGGTTTCTTTTCAAACTCAGTTGCCATTTCCTGCATTTGTGAGGTAGTGCCAGGAACAGGTGAATAAAGGCTGCATATGCTTATGCCCTTTCTTTAGCTCTCATGAGTAAATATAATGTAATGTAAATAATGCATGTAGAATGCAAGAGATAAGGATGATTTGTAAATGATATATACAGGATGCCTGAAATTTCACTTGGTAAGAAACTGTTAAATGTGTAATGTGTTTAGGTGCTTGAAAAATAAAATCATATGTTGGAAAAGTTATATTCATCATGTACATAAATAAGAGAATCCATTTTGCCATCCAGAGCACAGATAACATCCGCCCACATCAATATAGAGGAAGGCATACTGCCTTTTTTGGGTATTTTCTCTAGTGATATATGATTTAGAAAAGTTTAGAATTTTGTTTTTTCATTTGGAGCAACTAACTCTTTAGAACACACAGTGAACGGGTTAAAGGGTCAATAGAGACGTCTTTCAATAGATGAACTAGCTTTGTGTACATAAAGGAATAACTAGAGTATTCTAGAAGTGGAAGATTCTTTATGCGTAGTTGTACTGTACATAGTTGAGAATTTGGTTGATTAATGAGGATTTTTTCTTGATCCACTCATTGTAAGCGGAAGAAATACAGTTAGAAATAATTAAGTGATATTTTGCCAGATATTGATGTCAAAGATATGAAGAAGCGAAATATTTTGCTAGATTAACTAATGAAATTATTCTAAGATTGGAATGATAATTGGATTAATTGATGTGGAATTATGATGAAAGGACCAGATAATGAACAGATATGCAGGTTTGTAATTTTAAAAGGATTATTCATTAAAGTAAAAGTTAAAGAATAGTATGCATATGTGGAAAGGATATTTAAAGGAGTTTACTTAGTAAGATAAGTGGCAATTGATACAGGAATAAGTTGTAGGAAGATTGAATCAGAGATTTACTCTGATAGTGGAATTTATGAGAAGTTTTACATGGGCTTCATGCTGCATAACAGGAAAAGCTGAAATGGGTATAAAGTGAAAAATGTTGATGTTTTTGCTGATATTCTTCTTAATTTATAAAATTTATTTTCAGTTTGAGTGTTGTGGAATCACAGCAGATGGCTACCATGACTGGAATTCCAATGAATATTTCTACTGTGCAGAGGACAATCCAAGTGCTGAGAGGTGTGGTGTTCCTCCATCCTGCTGTATCAACAGGAAGAACATGGTACGTTTAGTCTGTTTAGTGTGCATTAACATAAAGGCAAAGTAGTTCCTTATTCTCATTTTACCTCCTGTAACTGAAATGTTTGCCGTATAGACCTGAGCATCCTACACCTTTCGCATACAACCTTTGGAGAGTCATTAGAAACAGAAGCTTATTTACAGATGAAGGAATACTGGTTGCCTTTAGCTCGTCAAATCAGGTGTCCCAGATTTATACAATAGCGGTAGTAATGCAGCCTAACTTAAGCATTTCACCTTCCTGGTCTCTGCAGTTTTACTAGTTTTCTAACGTAACTTTTCCCAGTTTTAAGCAACATTGATTATGGAGGACTCATTGATTTCAGAAAATGAAAGTATGGAGTCCCAGCTTTTCTTAACGTTTTTCAGTTTTTTTCCATACTTGTTCACCATTTTCCGCTTAGTGAGGTAACACTGGGAACAGATGAAGGGCAGCCTCATTTTACTCACAGCCACTTTTTAACTATCATGTGTGATACACTGAATCCACAACCAAGCCTTGCAGACCTTTTCTGTGGCTTCCCCTGGCTGCTTCGAATGCCCTGGTTCAGCCCATTGACAACAAGTCAGCTCTTATATGCCACATCAGTAGATTTTAGTTTATCCCATGCATGCCCCATACTCTCCTGCATTTTTTTTTAATAGATGTTCCATAATTCACTTCATTATTACCCTCTCAGGTACTTCAGTTTTGTGCAATGTTAGGCTAATTGGTCTGTATTGTTTCGGCAGCAATTTTGTCCCTCCTTTGTGGATTGGTATTATGTTTATTATAATACAGGTTTTTCACTCTCAAAAGTTCGTAAATACTTTCCCTGTCTTTTTTCCCCCTTTGTTAATTTCAGTTAGGACCCAGCCTTGATGTGGACTTTTGTCTGTGACTGGAGCCTCCAACATAGAAAATGAAAAAAAAAATATGCTGTGCTTGATTGTTTACTTTTTCTCAGCAGCATTGTAAGAAGCTTGGTTAATGTTTCATTTGTCTCTTTAGAAATATTGGTGGACTTCCATCTGATCCTGGTGCTGATTTTTTTTAAAGTTGAATGATTGTCGTACTCATGTTTCTCTCAGATATATGTATACTGTAAGTGCAAGTTTGTCATATTTATTAAATATTTCAACATCAGAATCATCAGTCTCACTTAACACTGACTTATAGCATTTAATTAACATTTGGCATATCCTCTTTTTAGTCTTTGAAGCGAATTGTACGGACACCTTTACCTTTTCATCCACATATAGTATTACGTTTTTGGCTTGCAGTGAGTCATAACTGTAAGCTGGTGAACTTACAGGTACCATTTTAGCGAGTTATGTAGATTCATCAGGTTTTGAGATGGTGCTCATTAGTAGTTGTACCAAAGTTGTCCAATGCTTTGATAACTGGGTGACCATGCACACTTTGTGACTGGACTTCCATGTGTAACATTTGTCCTGCAATTAGAGTTGACAGGTTACAAAGGCTTATGATTATGTAGATTTTATGTGTTAAGTTGAAGAAAAGAGCTATGTAACAAATATTTGTTTCTCTAAGTTATGAAAACTAATGATATGTTAAACTGACTTATGCTAGTCCCCCCCCCCCCCAAATATGAATGATTCCTCTAATTTCATACTTTAACCAGTAAGACATTCCACATAGTGACTTAATTTATTTTTTTATATTCATTTGTACATACTTGAGACTGCACTAAAGTGACATATGTATATTTGACCTATATTGATGAGACATATCAATAGGATAGGCCTTTAGTTACCAGCTGATAATTTATTCGTTTTTTCATATTTTTTCACTGTGTCCCACATTAGTGAGGTAACGCTAGGACCAGATGAAGAAAGGCTGCATTCATTCACATCCATTCTCTAGGTATCATGTGCAATGCACTTAAACCACAGCCATTATATTGTACTGCAGTTTTAAAAGATGGCATCTGTAAGTCCAGTGATGTATTGTACAGCAGTATTTATAGGAAATATGGAATGAATGAGTGAGGAAATGTTGCCAAAGAAGATATATGCTTCAGAGGTGGAGGGAACAAGGAGAAGTGGGAGACCAAATTGGAGGTGGAAGGATGGAGTGAAAGGGATTTTGAGCG
>JAUUDW010169070.1:0-10625 GCA_032361385.1 Panulirus guttatus | reverse complement strand
AAGAAAATGAGAATGAGTATTAAAAGCAGGTGGGGAGGGAAAATGAGGTGGTGTGTGTAAAAAGGAATCATCAGCATGAACGAATAAGATTAGAAGTAGGAGAGATCATTTATAAAGAGAGGAAAGAGAGCAGGAAAAAAGGACAGAACCCTGAGGAAGACCACTACTGAAAGGATAAGAGGGCAAGTTGCTCCATCAGCGACTACTGCAATGACACAGCCAATGGCTATGAAAAAACTGAAAATAGCTGCTAAAGACTCGGCATACATGATCCTGCTATGACAACAGGAAGCTACAATATAAAAGATATTCAGAAATTTTGTGCATACTTGGTATGTTGTTCCTTTGAAAAATCACTGAAGAAAGTCTTCCAGTTACTAATGAGTACATTCATAAGGTCTCGATCCACTAATATTGCTGGTACATGCGGGGCAACAGTGTAAACATCACGGCAGGCCAAGTACTGTACCACACTTGGGTGTGTACATCCATCCAGGAGAGCCTGAAAGAAAGTTCTTTATCAAGCATGTCCTAATACAGCAGCTGCGTTCATTTACCAAAACTAGTTAAACGAGATACACATATTAATAACTACATTTATTAACATCTGCAATACTTCTCTTAGCCCAATGATTAAAATAAGATACAAAGGAAAAAAATGAAAAATAAATAAGGTGTTCTATGAAAAAGATATGATCATTTCACAAAAAAGAAACTAAATACACATTTCTTTCTTTCTTTTATTAGTAATTATCTTTCCTATTTCAGTTTGGCAGCATCAAGAAATGAGGCAAAATTCTCACTTTTCTCCTTTCTCTGTTCCTACTTTTAAAAAACAATACTATTGACGAGAAGTAAGGATTTCCATAATCCACTGCTTCCAACTCTCTTAAATACCTTTACATCAAGAAGATAAGAACCAAATATCCTTTTCTTCCATATCCACTGAAATATGGAGTAGGGAGAGTCATTCTCGGTGAAGATGAGGGTACATTAAGGATAAATTATATCATCAAAAATTTTTAATGCTTACACACTGGGTAGTGCTGAGAAGAATGCAAGGGTCTTAAAGCAAGAGCCAGGTCTCAGGCATACTGGGTAGGGGAGGTAAACCGCATGCAGTTTGCAGATGACACAGTTCTGGTGGCATTCTCAAGAAAGAAACTCCAAAATCTGGGGACAGGGTTTAGGGGAATATGTGAAATGAGAAAGGTGAAACAATGTCAACAGATGTATGGTAAGTGAGATGCAACAGGAAGATGGGACAAGGTGGTCTGAAACCAAGTCTAAATGGAGAGGACCTGAAGGAAATGAAGTGTTTTAAATATATGAGTGGACTTGGCAGTGAATGGAAGTGACTTGTAGGGTAGGAAATGAAGCTAAAGTCCTAATTACAACAAGTGTGTGGAAACAAGAGAAAGTCAAACTGGGCAAAGGTGCATTTGCTGAAAGGTATAATGCTACAAACAATATTGTTTGCATGAGAGGCTTAGGCCCTAAATTAAAAGAGCATAAGAGGGTAGACATGTTGGAAATAAAATGCCTGAGGATGATTTGTGGTGAGAGATGAGTTGATCAGGTAAGGAATGACAATGTAAGAAGTGAATGCCAATGTAAAAAAGAGGTGTGGCAGTAGGCAGAGTAAGACTGAAAGAGCTGACCAGGGAGTGATGAAATAGTTTAGACATATTGGGACAATATAAAAAGAAACTGATTATGAGGAAATTTGTGTCAGAAGTGGAGGGAGCAAAGGGAGGGAAAGACCAAGAGGGAGATGGGAGGATGGAGTGGGAGGCTTTGAGCTATCATGGTATGAGCATTCAAGAACATGAGAAGAGTGCATGAGACAACAAATTTGGGAATTTTGGTATAAAGAGGGTGACATGCTGCCAATGGATTGAATCAAGGCATATAAAATGGTCAAAAAGAACCCTAGAGTGATATGTAAGGCTTAATCTCATTTCAGTGTATCATACGTGAAAGCTAGAGAACAGATGTGAGCAAATGAGGTCACATCATCTCTTCTGGTACTACCTCGCTCAAGCAGGAAATGCTGAATAAGTGAGAAAAATAATCTGTGGGTTACCTTACCTTATCTTCCTGCCTCGGGATCCCCTTCTGTAGGACTCCTGTAATATTTCAGAAGCCAACCATGTCCACAGGGAAGGACCATAGGTTAAGCAATGTGATGGTGATGTGTGTGTGTTCTTTCTGGGTAAGTACAAGGCAACTGAGAGTATATATATGTTTAGTGTCTTCAAGGGTGAGGTTGCAACTTGAGGCATGAATGTCTTGTGAGACAAAGAATCAGGATATAGTGCTAGAAAGATGGGTGGTGTCCAGGTCGCAAATGAAACAGGTTAACTTGTATATGCCTGGGGAGTGTGGTTTAAGACAGATGTATGTCTTCTGGAGTAGCATTTAAGTCTGGGTTGGGAGGGCAGATATTCAATGTTTGTTGGATTATTTCACTGTATGATTTGTCAGAGTCTTCTTGTTGGGGGATAGGTGGAGGGGAAAATAGCATTAAGTTAGTGAAGTGTAAAGAGAAGGTAAGTTTTTCATTTCTGCTTGGGGGTTGGTGGTCAGTTATGAAGAATTTTCTACATAAATCCCTTACCTTTATAACCTGAACTCCAGGGCATGATAATGGAGACAGAAGAATCCGAAATATGAGGGAGCTGCCATGCAATCCTTCATACTGAGCTGCCAACTGGGGTGATGTGTGGATGCAGTGCACAAGCAACCTTAATGCCACTGCCTGTTCATGTTCTTTTGATTTCATTTCTACAAGCTGTTGGTGTAAACAAAACATAAATATTTTTCTCTAGGAAACAAGTTTTTTTATTGTTGCATCAAAAAACTGTTTTAATGATAAAAATGGACAGACAGAAGCACTAACTTGCTATACCTTGGTGAACTTACGAGTCAGGTCTATTCTTAAAACTTAAAACTCAAAAAGTATATCATATGAACAGTGATCAGTGAAGCTATAGCTATCAAATGTCTAGTATGCAAACAAGCAAATCATGAAAATTAGTTTATGAAGAATTCTTTCTTCCTATACTTTTTTACATAAAATCGGTGGACAGAACAGACAGTTACCAAATCTGTGTGGCGTATGGTATGGATAGTAAGCACAAGTCTGGAACAATAGATTGCCTAGTGATGAGAAGGTGTAGTATGAGGAAAATGGACAGAGTGAGAAAGAAATCTGAAGGTGAAACAAAATGGAAAAGATGAGAAAGTAATTGCGCTATGAGTGTACAGTCATATGATGGGTTTCATGTCCTAAAACCAACTCTTGATCCAACACATGGCAAATCTGCAAGATCTCCTAGGCATCTGTCTAGAAGCTTTTTGGACAAAAGATCTCATGGAAAAGCTTCTTTACATATATTCCCACCATCTTGACCACCCTTTACAGCAACTTGTGTGCAGTAAGCCCTTGACACAGAATGTACAGCTAGATCTAACATGATGCCTAAGGGCCATTAAGAGATGGCAAGTTCTAACATCCCAGCTCTTTTTACGAGCAATCAAAAACAATGCTACTGTCAAGGCATAGTGAATAATGGGATGAAAGCATATCCTCTTTATTCTGTCCTGTTCAAGCTAAGAAAAGATATCTTCAAAACTTTAAAATTACTCTTTACCTAAAGAGCAATTCATGGGCATGAATATCCTCAATACCACACAACTATGTAAGCAGGTCAGTCCTCAGATGCTCATCCATTTCTGAACTACGCAATACCTATACCTTATGTAAGTTCATACCCAAACTGTTTTTTCTAATATCTGTCATTCAATTAAAAGAGAAAACAGTCTTCCTTGTAGTACACTCAATGTTCTCAAGATATACTAAAATATACATTCTAAATTATCAGCTGAAAATTGTCCTGAGCTGATAATATGTGGAGATCTGATTTAGAAACTGGTGCATTGAAACATACTATGAATCACTCAACTTTCTGATTCCAACTTAGAAAAGATGCACTCATTTTAATCTTCATATGTAAAGTAAACATAAATTAATATATGGAACTTCACAATGTAACAGATTAGCTTCCACTTAATAACTTTAGGGTTGTACTCTGAAAGCAACCCAATTATATTCTTGAAGGGTTTCTCGCAAAGACTAAGATTCTGGTAAAAATTTCATTAAAATTTTTACGTGTGAACCTTTTTATTTAGAAATTTTGATCTAAAATACAAAACTATCCAAATTATTGAACGATCACACAAGCACATGCTTACAACTCATATATATTCTATATTCAAGGTTGGTGTAATAATAAGTATTCTAAAGATTATTCTCTGGGAAGCCTAACTCTGAGGAAGTTAAAGTTAATGAACCTTATATGACTTCACAGTTTTATGACACATCACTGATGTCAAAATAAAACATTACTTACAGAGGCATCTTGAATCATATCCTTTAAGATTCTTGGTTAATCAAATAAAAAGTTACTGATATGTCACAAAACAATTTCTGAGTATCAATCTAAAATCCAAGTGCAATGACAGGATATCAATGAGAAGGCTAAAAAAACAGAAAGTTTCAGAGACATCAAAGAATAAAACAAAGGCCAGCACGACCTTATATCAACCTACGGCCCACAAACAAGTTATGAAACAAACTGTAAGTATCCCTTTTCCCATCAGATTCAGTATACTGACAGTAAAATTTCTTTACAGTGTATCAAATAAAATATACAAATATGTCATTATTCTCAAGTTCATGAGAGCTAACAGCTTGCTAAGTTACATGGAACTTTGTTTACTTTGTTTCAAAGATTAAGTGGCAACATGAAGCCATCTCTAGTCAAGAGACTACTGAAAGTAGTTGCAATGGATGATCAATCATGTAATCTTTTGTTCAATAATAACTTGGACAGGGGCTTAGAAGCATAAGTATCCTTGTCTTTCCGCCAGAAAAGATGGATGTCAGAAGACTGACAAGGTGACTGTATATGAATGAAAAATAAATATAGTGAAATGGGTGACCAGAGACGAAACAGATAGGTAAAGTGACCAAAGGTAGTATGTACAAAGAAAAAAACTAAAAAGTATATGCAAATGAAATTTTTTATGATTTACAAAGAAAAAAATTCACTAAAAAGCATAAGCAAATGAAATTTTTTATGATTTATTTTGCTGTATGCCTTGTTAGAGTATATAAGATACTGAGAGAAATAATGTGGCTTTCTGTGTCAATAAAAAAAGAAAGTAAATAAGTGACAGTACAGCTAGAGTGGAAAATACACAGAAAGGAATGTGAAGCACAATACATGAATTTAAAACATACCAATGCAACACAAGTGTGAGACCTGTAGCATTAACCATGGATAGCATTTTCTCTGGAAAAATCTAACAATACATGTGAGCTTCTTATTCTGTCAATAAATCATAACTACCTTAGAAGGAGGAAGAAGTTTACAGAAAATTAACTTAAGTGCTAAAAGACAACATACATTCGATAAGCCTCTTATGTAATCTACTGTTTACACAATACACTTAAAAGTATAAGCCACACACTGTATATACTCGTCTATAAGTGTACCTTGTGTACAGAAGCTATTAATTTATGACATGCCTCATGTACAGGTCGACCCAAAGTTTTTGAGGGTAATGGAGCAACAAACTAGGGTAATAAAGCACCAGATTTCATGGCATATAAAACTCAATTCAGAAAATCCTCACCAAAAAACACTCTACGTCCTAAAAACTGAGGGTTGCTGAGCCTGAAATGCCAAGCGCAGAAAGCAAATTGTTTACCATTTATCATTACAGCACTTTACACTGAAATGCGGGTAGTTTCAATACAAATAACGTATATTTCCATTCAAGTATTTATTCAAGGCAATTAGAATTGGCTATTATTGTAACACTTTTTTTAACTGAAAATCATTCAAAAAGCGAATACGGTAACGTTTTTTGAACAAAGAAAGAAAGAAAAGTCGAATGTTTTTGTCATGATTTTATCCCACTTTCCACAGTAATACATACGTCATTTCAGCAAAAATATTACATTTCCAAGAATGTGTTATATCAAGCACAGTATAAACAGAATAGCACTGCGATATAACAGTATCTTAACTGAAAACTGTTAAAAAACAAGTAACATCTCTTGAACATCAGAAGGTTAGGTAAAGTCCTTTGTTTTCGTCACGTATTTTATCCTATTTCACATTGAAATACAACACATTTCAGCAAAACTATGATTTATTTCTGAGAATATATTCCTTTAGGCACACTTAAGGTAAAATATACTTGTGATGTAACAGTTTTTCAACTGAAAACGATTCGAAAAACACTTACTATCTAACTGATGTGGCAAAACCCTGGTCATGGAGGCTTTGCCCTTGCGTCGGCCCATTCTAAGCACCCTTTTATATTACCATACATTGAAATTGTGTTTATACTCCTATTGTGTTACTTCTTATTTTCTAGAAATATGACAAGTTTGTCTATAATACAATGTTACAGTACTTTTAATTTACGAATATTCGTTTTTGAAAATACATAAGACACCAAACAAACACCAGTACGGGTATTTGCATGACCCTCCCGCCAAAAAAAAGACCAAAGGTGCTTGACCCATATTCTCTTCAGCATTAATTCAAGAAGAAACAAGTTCACAACAAAGTTCAAGCTCCGAGTGATTGAATATGCAGAACAGACCAATAACTGTGCGGCAGCAAGGGAATTTAAGGTATCCGAAAAAAATGTTAAGAGACTGGAGAAAGCTCTCAGCACAACTTAAACATATGACAAAAAAACAAATGTGCTAACAGAGGAAAGCATAATAAGTGGCCACAGTTGGAAGCTGAAGTGGCAAAGTATGTTAGTGAAAACCGACAGAATGGATATGTAGTTTCCCGAGGATCAATTTGATTCTCTGCCTTGAAACTAGCAAGGAAATCAGACATCACAGATCTTTTAAGGCAAGCCATGGTTGGTGCACAATATTTATGAAAAGAAATGATTCTATACTGAGACAGAGAACGAAAATATCACACGTCTTCCACAAGAACTTGATGACAAGGTTATTAAATTACATAGGCTTAGTGTGAAATATCGAAAAGGTTTTTATTACCAGTATTTTTTGTAGATCTATGGGTACTATGATACCACATATGATATGATAAGTTAGCCTGAGCTAAGAACTTCAATATGGACCACTGAAAGCAAGTTGTAAGGTAAGTTAGCCTACTGTAAGTTGGTGATCATCTGCTGAAGGCACTGCACAGCTTTTCATTACTACTGGTACATATTTTATGTTTCCATTATTTACTGGCAGTAACTGGTAAATATTTTCACGTGTGAAGCTAAAAGTTGCTCCTAGCCCTTCCCATCAAGAATGGACTTCAACCTAATGAAACTATTACCCATGTAAAGGTCGACCCCCAAATTTTTGCATAAAAATTTGGTCTTAAAAACTCGAACTATACACGAGTATATACGGTATTAGGTAAGATACATCATCATTAGTTAACAATGAGTAAAAATGTTTGATAAAGAGCGAGTGTTGAGCATTTTTTCTTCCTCAAAGTACTAATGAACTAATAAGCATTTCTCTCTAATTCCCAAACTAACTTTTGTGTCCGCTCATACTTACATATTGTTGAAACAACAATCATCCTAAGGCAGTTTTTTTGTGAGTAACAAACAAAAAAATCTACTATTAATGAAAAATTTAAAAGTTTTTTTGTTCTTTACCCTAGCAAAGAGATAGACAATATGTGCTATCCCTCCCATCTGCAGGAGAGCTACATCAGAACTTTGGTTCTTCTGAGGGGACAGTTCACCAAATAACACTGCAGTCTGTGTTGTGCAAGAGGGATAATGATTCCCAGTATCTGAAAAAAGAATGCAAATGAATCATCTATCAATTAATCATACAAGCTAGACACCTCAATTTTCATTTGCACTCTTTTTCAACCTCTGCAACTTACTCAACTTCCTGCCATTTTCTCAAGTACACCTCTCAATCACTCATCCTTCTTTGCTACAGGTACCATCCTAACACCTCCCTTTTTTCTTTCACCTGCAACTTAACTTCCTCATCCCACCACTCATTACCCTTTCTCATACAGTTCTGTCATTAGTTTCACTGCCATATAACCCCTAAACCTCTTATAAGGGATCCTGCAGCTTCAAGGCTGTACTACAATCATAAGCATGGAAATGTTACTTTCATGGTTAAAACTCCTGAATACATTTAGTATCTTCCAATTTACTCCACACATTATTTGCATCTTCTAAAAGGCCTCTTTGTTAACTTTACCACACACTGTCTCCATATCCATACATACCACCTGGAATTCTTTCTTTTTCTTCAAGAATTTCTTACACTAATTCCTCATAGCAAACACCTGGTCCACACATTCTGAAACTCTCATGAAGCCACATTGTTCCTCCCAAATCAGATATTTTGGGCAAGCCACTATCCTCTTAATCACAATTCTACCATAAACCTTACAGGGGATGCTCAACAGACTTATACCCTTGTATATTGAAAATTCCCTTTTGTCCCCCTTGCCTTTACACAAGAGCAATATAAATGAATTCTGCTAGCCCTCAGACACCTCATCCTGAGCCATAACACTGAATAACCTGCCTAACAAATCAAAAATAGTCATCCCCTTTCTCAGGAAACTTAACTGCAATCCTTCTACACCTGCTGCTTTGCCACACTTCATCTTAAGTAAGGCTTTCACTAACTCCTCTCATTTCTCTATTATCTACACAGGATGTCATATCTAGATTATCTATGAACCTTAATTTTTTTTTCAATACTTGTCTACCACTTCCTGCATTAGCGAGGTACTGCCAGGAACAGACAAAGAATGAACTCATTTGTTTACATCCACTCTATAGTTGTCATGTACAGCATAGAGGAAAATAAAGGAGTTTAAACAGCAACAGACCACTGGGTCATTTCAAGGTAGTATGTGACGGTGTAAGATGTCACAAACTCTGAGATTCGTGCGATGAGTTAAGAAAAAGCACTAAAACAGAGGTAGCTTATCCACAACCATGCCCAACAGACCTTTCTTGGTTTCCCCTGACCATTTCACATGCCCTGGTATGCCACACAGACAGCTCATAGCCACTTTTATACAACTTCACCCCATCTGTCTTTATCTCATGCATGCCTCTCACCCTTGTGTATGTTCTGACCCCAATATTAAAGCCTTTTTCATTCCATTCCTCCATCTCCTGCTCAGTCTTCTCCTCTCCCTACTTTTGATACACAGATCCTATTAGTCAGTCTCATTTCACTGATCCCCTCCAAATGTTCATACCACTGCAGGTTACCCAGTTCAATTCTCCACACCATATTCCCCTCACTACCTTACTGCCATACTCCTTTCATAGTCATTCTATAATCGATCACCCCTCCTCACACCAGATACTGTCTTCATGCATTTTACTTCCAAATTATGTAACCTCTTCCATTCCTTTGCATTTAAGACTCAAGCCTTGCACCATTCAGCATTGGTGAGACTGCTATACCATCAAGAATATCCAATCTAGTCCTCACAGACAAGTGACTTCTCCTTCTACACACTCATGAATGCACCTAAAATTTTACCCTCTCACCAGCCCATTGATCAAAATATGTTTAAAAATAATGTTAAAAAATAAATACCACATATGCATTTGAAACATTTATGAAAATCATCCCTCCTTTAAAGAATAATACAGAAAAGAAACCTCAGACTGCACTATTTGAATGCTAATGACAGCATGCTGATAGCATGATCCTAAGAAAGTTCAAGTAAAAATATCTACCTAAAATGGACATGATAGTGTAGTTTCCATGAAAAATAATTCTATTACACCCCGGTTATTTTCTTGATTTTTATATCAAAATGCTTTAATATTCTAATATAAGGAGGAAACTGGTTAAAATTGAGTAGGAATGCAAATGGTCATATGAATAAAGTGAAAAAATAATTGCTTCAACCATGAGCACATTTTTCTTTGGTTTTGATATACCATACTATAAATACACCTTAGTCTTCCACATCAATATATCAAGGGTTGATACATGAAACAGAAAAATTACATCAAAAATCATAAATACTCATATTAGGTTCACTTGCAATTAAAGCATACTGGAAAATTCTTAGTGTCCTAAGTGTGCACATCCCTTAATATATACATGATGATTCATATAACCAGATGTGCCTAGAAATACAAAAACCTGCATAGATATTTCAATGTATAAATATTACAAGTTTTTCTTTAAATTTTGCATCTAAAAATGGTTAAGATAATAGCCAGAACACGATGTATTGTAACCCACTCCTTCACCTCATCACCAAAAATCCAATTTTTCAGCATTTCTACAACAACTCCTCCTCTCTTTATAAAATCAATCCCTCAACCCCTCAACAAATCTTAAAATACTCTATAAACATGCCACACCAACTTTATCACGTGCTCTTAGGCTTAATACACTCCTTTATCTTTCACAGCTTTCTCAGGGCACTTTCAAAAGATAAAAATCAAGTCTAAGTGACTCATGTGATCAGACTCCTCTAGAAATCCTCCTGTATCATATACGATAATGTTAAGTAATTTTTTCCATTGCACTGATCATGCATATATTA
>JAUUDW010168960.1:0-13557 GCA_032361385.1 Panulirus guttatus | reverse complement strand
AAATTTAATTAATGTGATAACTAGAGAACCTAACCCTATATGTAATTTAACTTAGGCAAACAGCCAGAGGAAAAAATAACAAAGGAACACTATATGCCTGCCAAACTAAATTTTCCTGGGATAAATTGTTTGACATGCTTTCATCAGTATAAAGTAATATACACAGGCATGCTTTATAACACACCAATCACTCTCAACTCACCTTGCTCAGTTTGTGACGAACGTTCGGGGCTCGGGCCTGGTGTTGCTGTTGGCGCTGCACTAAACTCAAGTTTCGCCGCTGAGCGTGCTGGAAGGCTCGTCGCCCGTGCTCCACCGCACTCTCAACAATGGCCCTTAGGCTCCACATTTTCACCTCTGTCTCAGCCCGCGCCGCCGCCCATAGTCGGGCGCCGCCGCCTCCAAGCAAACCCCACACAATCACGGCTGCTCTCGGGTATTTTCCCAGTACCACCAAAAACTCTGGCATTACCCGTCCATGTCGGCAAACGCCGACGAGTCCTATGTCAATCCTGTGTCAACAACTAAAAGAAAAATAGCATGCAGAATATGCACATAACTATCAAAATGGTGAAAACGTAGCACGTATGGGAATAAATACAGAAATCTCCTTGCGTGAGCTTTCTGGTGCAGCAGCTTAACCCTGGGCTCCGTCAGCTGACTGACGACAACACATGCAACGTTGCCGCTCCTCCTTATTCCGCCAACGGTGCCATATCTCCACCTGTCCTTAATCATATACAAAAATTCTGAAATATATCATGTAATGGAATTGATTACACTAAAGCTGATTAATATGAAATGTTTCAAAAACAAATACTTCAGCCTTAATAATCTCTCTACGTCATCAAAATTCAGGAATCCTTAACAATACCCAGTGGTAATACTGTATTGTTATGGCATTATGTTATGTTCATATGTAAGACATGTTTCTGTTTAGCATTGTTAATTACTCCTCACAATGTATTGTTCAATCACTGATTTTAACTGAAGAAGCCATCACAGTAGCACATAGTGTTAAATATCTACTACGATAAAGTTATCATACTGCTTGTCAGAAAAATAAAAGTAAAAAAGCCCCTAAGTTAGTCTGTTACCTTTGTTCCAGAGGCAAGAAAACATCACACTGCTTTTCTAACATCAAATTATTTGAAATGATGCCTTACATAACTAAATAAACAATTCGCGTTTTCGTTAATTCCACTATATTTTTCTGAAACGTTCTAGACCACATGCTACTGCACTGCTTTAAGGTGGAATGTAAGCATGATAAATATGGTTATTTTTTTAGTCGGCACCGAAGGTTAAACATTATTTTGACGAATAGTTAACTTTCAACATTTCATAGTTCCCTTTGTGTCATTCCTGGCTGACACTGAAGTATGCTAGCCTGGCAGAGTGATGAGGTGTAGACCCGCGATTGAGTTAAAGGTAAAGTTGACCGGTTTGATTATTCTAACCCAACACTTTTCTTATACCTTACAAGTATTCCTCGCAGATTTCAAGATAAGCCCAATCGCGACGCCGGTCTATTTCGAGCAATCAGAACTGAACTTACCACACATCAGAACTGATTATTATATGAATCTCTATATTGGCAAATACCTCTATAGAAAAGTCAATAAATCCGGTAAAAGTGAAAGTATAGTAAATTCAATTAGTCGGCAAAATGCTAAATGATCAATTAGTGCCACAAGCATAAAGAAAATAACCATTGTAAATTGAATAAGCAACACACATAGGTTTAGAGGCTATCAGAATAGGAAGAGTAGGCAAAGTTTGTTCCATTCTTGAAAACATCACGTAAGATGATCTGTAAGAACCAGCTAGACTATATAGGCATATATAACTTAATGGTGAAATATAAAGATAGGTAAGAGAAAAATTCTTTATAAGGTGAAATGAAAGCCAACTATATGTGTTTTTAACATAGATATGTGTAAGTGATGACGATGGCCTTGACTATTTCATGGAAGGGAGAGAGTATAGACGTGACTCAAGTGGAAGAATGCAAAAAGTAGACATAAGGAGAATCCCTAAGATGTAGAGAGTTCAAACTTTACGAAGCTTATCTGAAGGGCAATCCTTCTCTGAATAAGTTTTCGATCAGCAAGCTAGGCTCCAGGATAAACGACTAAAGAAAAGGATCATTAACGAAGAATAGAACGATCCTTTGACTACTCATCTTCCCAGAGTGGCTTAATGAGCCACCATAGCTTGAATGAACTTGAATCACGCTGTACAAGACAAGGACTATGCAGCCGCCTTCCAAATTCAATCTTAAACTTCATCCCACCAGACATACACCCATTTGACGCCACACTCCCCAGACAAACACGAGTTACATTTTCCCGTACTCTCAGTTGCCCTGCATTCTCCGCACATAGACGTACACACAGTAAAAAAAAGTGTCTGTGCAATTTTGTGTTAGACATTATGACATAATGGTCGATGGCATTTGACAAGTGCTCTAGGATCTTATCATACATTGGTGACCCTGCTTTCCTGATATGAGATATGGCTTAAGAGTGACATTTCCTGTCATTTGTCATAATAAATGTTTCTTCTGCATGTTATATAAATGATTGTAGTAAATGTGGATGGAGACGATAAGTAATCATAAGAGATCATCCATGTGTGACCATATGCAGAGAACATATTGTTAATGTTGGAAACATATACGTTCATGATAAGGGGAAATAGAGTGGAAGTGTACTGTTGGGAGAGAAATGGGGGTGAAGAATGCGTGGAATGGTGTATGAGAGGGGAGCATGTTAAGGACAGGGATAGGTGGAGACTGTTTCGCCAAGGCCATATCCCTTGCTGGCAGTTTCCGGAGGCAACAAGCGTCAGAGATACAGATAGCCAGACGTACGTGTGTTCATGCTGATTATTACAGATTATCAGCATGTTACATAATTTCATCTTGACTGTCATTCATGTTATGACTTAAGAAATCTTGACAGAATACTGGCGATTTATGAAACAAAATACCAAATACTGAAGGGTGATTATGAGACATGAAATGGAAATAAGCGAACTTTAATAAACAATTTAGGGAACAGACAACAAAGTTGCTCACGGCTATCACAGTTCATGCTGGATGAAATTTCGTTGCATTGTATGCATGTTGACAGAACCAATCTTATCGTTTGTGAATCATATATTTATCGGATATACTTGTATGTTTGTCTTTATACATGAAACAATATTGGGCAATCAATATTATCATGTAATTTGATGTAATCATATCCTGCATCACGTAGAAGCCTGGTCCTGAGAGATGTCTTCACTGTTTTGAGGTTTGCCTGTGTAAGCCCTTAATGTGGTCAGGCAGCTGAAAAAGAAAAAGAAAAATTGACTTTCACCACTTTAAACACCAAAATTTGAACACAAATATATATATATACAAGGTTAAGAGATGGGGCAACACGAGTGCAAAACTTTCTCCCTGTAACATATAGATAGTAACCAAAGACGCCGAAAAAGAGGTTATCTGGAAATTGTTAGAGATTCCTTAAGTATTTTCAAGATAATTACAGACGTAAATATAGAAAACTGTAACAAAGCTCTCTCTTAATATTATATTGTGCTCTCGTTAACACACATGCAATCAAACAGGGACTAAACAACTCCTTTGAATTTCTTGTTAAATGTCTTGCTTTGTTGGATGATGCTGCAGGTTGATGACTAAGATATAACTGCATAAACTACATTTATTCTTCTGTCTCATCTCAGGCCTAAGTTTTGTGAAATATTGGAAAAATCATGACCAGGGATGAATTCTTTCATATATTTGACATCCATGGCATTATGAACCTCTTGTTTTCATGACTAATCTTTAAAAAAAGACTCTAAATCGAAAAGCTGTAGTATTCTTTAAAGCATTAGATACTTCGTAGATTGCCTTGAGCAGGCATAAACAGAAAGATATTTATCATCTATAGTTTATAAATGTTACCCATAATAGATTGTTTTCTCTTATTTCATAACGATTTTCTTTTTACTGGGGTAACTACTTCAAAGTTTCTTGCCTCCTCTTGAAGAAGAGATTAAGATTTTAATTTACACTTCTAAAACAGAACAGTTGTTGGTTGTTTTGCTGTCTTATGATGGACACTACCTGGCCTCGCGGAAAATAGTGAAAAAGCACGAAGAAATGAAAAGCAATGTATGTGTATTGGCTATTGAAGTTAGAGTTTTATTGAACAAGATATTAATTACTGTCTTACAACGTGCTGACAGAGTGGAGCCGGCTCTCTTGGGAGCTAGGTGGGATAACACGCCCAACCCCCTCGGCTCTGTGCTGAGGTCCCTCACCACTGAACGGGCCGCCTAAAGGCAAAGGCCCGTGTCGTACAATGTTACGACAAATCTTAACAACAACAACTATCAAATGAGAGTCAAAGAATAAGTTACTGCATGGGAATGTGTTGAAGCCAGCAAGTGGGATGTCTGATCATTTCTTAGCTAAAGTGAGAATGAAAGTTTGTAGTTTTAGGGAAAGGCTTCAAAAGAGCTTGAAACCTGTGTGCTAGAGATACCAAGTGTGATTGACTGAAAAGTGGTGAAAAGCTAGAATAAATGAAACCAGAGAAATGGAAGAGAAGTAGAAGGTATTTTGGGAAACAGTGCTTGCATATGTATGTGAATCGTGTGTTATGAAGGTGTGAAGCAGGCATATGAGAAAGAGTACTGAGAGGTGGGATGAGAAAGTTAAATTGCTTGTGAAAGAAAAAAGAGAGGTGTATGGATGGTATCTGCAGTGAAGGAGTTTAAGTGACTGGGAGATGTAAAAGAGAAAGAGAGGGGTCAAGAGGAAGGTACAGTATTTAAAAAACAAGGCAAATGAGAGACAGGGTAGGAGAGTATCAGTGAAGTTCAAAAAGATACTGAAATTGTACTAGAGAGTGAAAAGTGTGAAGAGAATGAAACAATAAATAGGATCAAAACTGAGGAAAATCAACAGGAATGTGGAAATAGGTACATAAGAGGTGAAAAAGTGATAGAATATGTATTCTAAGGACTGGTAAATGTGTTAGATGATAGGCTGGCAGATGTTGCGTATGTGGGATGGGATGGTACGTGGAGAATGATTTGGTAATACGTAAAGAGTGGTGTATGCCTTACATAAGACAAAGTGTGGCAAAACAGCTGGAGTGAATTGGACTGCACTCAAGTTTCTCAAGAAAGAGGGTGACACTTCTGTTGATTGGTCTGTCAACATTAACAACATACCTATCACCACATGTAGGGTGTCTAGCAGAATGCATATACAGTGCCCTTACCTAAAGGCAAAGGAGGCATAAATGAATGCTTGAATCAAAGTGGTATACGCCTGTTGAGTATACCTGATAAACTGTGAGATAACTGGTATTGATCTAGTGATGGACTGCACTTAGCATCAGATTGGGGAGGAGCAAAGTGACTTCAGGAGTGGTAGAAGATATGTGGACCAAGTGACCGCTTCAAAAAATTTGTGTGAAAACTACTTAGAGAAAGAGCGGGAACAATAAGTGGCATTTGTGGACCTGGGAAAAGCACATGACAAGGTTGACAGAAATGTCTCGTGTTAAGTGTTATGAATATTTGGTGTTTAAGGGAAGATACTACAAGCACTGAGAGGATTCCAGGATTCTACAAGGAGAAAACACCATGTGTTCGAATAGGAGGGGAGGAGGACAAATGGTTCCTAATCCATGGCTGCTTAATCTGTTCATGGATGGGGTGGTGAGGGAGGTAAATGTAAGGGTATTATAATGAAGGACAGGAATTCAGCATGCTCAGGGTAGGGGGGCTGGGAGGTGAGTCCATTACCGTTTGCATATAATGTGCATGACATTTCTGGGGGCATCTTCAAGGGAGAAACTCCAAAGGTTTGCATTCAAGATTAGGAGAATGTATGAAAAGAGGAAGTAGCCACTTAATGTGAACAATAGTAATGTAATAAGGTGTACAAAGGGTAAGACACAATGGTTTGCATTTGAATTTCAAATGGGTAAACCTGGAAGAAGTGGAGTCATTTGGTACCTGAGAGAGAATATAGCAGTTGATGGAGCAATGGAAGCTAAAGTTGGGAAACAGGGGCCTAAGGTCCTGGTTGCATTGAAGAGTGTGTGGAAGGAGTGTTCAGTGTCTGTTAGGTCAAAGATGGGTATGCTTGATGGTACAGAGGTCCTAACAACGTTGTATGGATGCGAGTCTTAGGCCTTGGATGGAAAGAACCAAAAGGGGTGGACATAGATGAAATTAAATGCCCGAAGACAATACGTGGTGGGAGGCAAGTTGATCTTGTACGAAATCCAAATCATGCTCCATAACTGTTGCATTCTCTACACACTACATTAGCATTGCACAACAAAATCAAAGCTGATATCGATGTGAAGTTATATCAATGTTGTTTCACAAGTTCTGTTGAATTCTAAAAGTGTTTTGCTGTTTTGCCAACCTTCATCCAACATTTTCCCAAGCATATATACCCCTCAGCCACTGTCACAATTGCTATCAACCTTGAATTTTGAATGATCTTGTTCTGCAATGCTATTGTCAAGGATGGAAAAAAAATTTGTGGAGAATAAATTTAAGCAGGATACGCATTAAACAATATTACATAAGGCGATAGGAGTGCATAATGGAATACGTGGAGTTGATTAATATAAGTCAGTCATATGATAAGTACAATACACTTGTAAAAGAAACAGAAAATCAACCACAGAAAACTTCACATAATCTCCATAGCAGTCAAGGCTTATCTTAATGTTCAATACTCTCTGAAATATACCAGTCACATTCATGAGTAAATACCATGCAGATGTAACAAACAGACGTGCAGTCCTCAGGAGCAGAGGATCTTTATGTTTATATTTCATCTACCATTCTGGGTTACTAAGTAGGATTACGTGTAATCTTTATAGGTTTCTTATTCTTTATGCATCTTACCTTGTATACTTTAATTAATCCCATATTTTCCCTGCTGCACATATCCCTCGCAACTATTGTTTTCTTCCGTGTTGTTTGACAAAATACAATTATAAAATTCATACTCCACATCTGTTGTATTCTCTAAACAATACATGGCACAAGTCCAGCTAAGTTCCACATCACTATTAGCTTTGGATATAGCATGACTGTTCTACAATGCCACTGTCATATTCAGAGAATACAATAACAGTTGCGGAACATGATCTGAAGCATTAAGTCTCATTAAATTATACTAAATACAGCAAGTGGTATAACTGAGAAAATGTGAGGTTTATTACAGTAAATGCAAATAATACTTCTGTAGTATATCAACAGAACCTATGAAAACCTAATGTAACGTCTCTTGCAGTAAAGATCTACCTTCAAGTTTAATGTTTTATTAGTTAAAATATACCACTCACATCTATGACTGTGCACCATAAAAATGACAAAGGATTATCAACAAAATAGCAAGTAGCCATGTAATCCCCAAGAGACAAATTTGCTATTTGTAAATTTCCACTTTTACATTACTCAACCCAACAGTTTCCCTAATACACATAAGCCTCACTACTATAAACTTATATAATTCAATATGTTCCACAACTGTTATCAAATTATATAAACACTACACTAGCACTGCAAATTAAACACAAAATTCAGAACTTATGAGGATGTGGAGAACAAGGGTTAAATTTAAATTACCCATTAATCTAACGTTGCAGAGCAGATCCAAAATCTAAAGCAAAGTGATAGAAAAATCTAAACTTACTAAATAATGTTCCAGTTCAAACTTCCCAGCCAAAACCATTACTGTAATTAATACAAGTCCACTCATACACATTCCTTGCAAATCTTATTTCAATGGAACCCCAAAACTAGCACTTCAACACCCTGTGAATTAAAAATCATCTATCAACCAGTGGCCATTATCTATGTAACTAAAATGTGTAGGAATTCTATCAAAATTAAAGACTCTGTCCTTACAATTAACGAATCTGTCCAAATCTCCATAAGAGGTTTTTGTGATAATGCAAACATTACTTATTCCATGGCAGGAATACAACAGTGCCAATTCCCTCCCAGTATACCATAGAAGCACATCCCAGTTTCCCATGATAATGACACTAAATCATACCTCCCAGCTGTATTCAAACAGAGGTATATCAGAATATGAAAACAATTCCCAGCAGTTATCTACCATGCTAAGAACGATAAGTGCAAGCCTGTTCATCATCAACGATACTACAACATCCGAAAACACTTTACTAAGCCCTTACCCTTTCCTACCTGCAATTCAAGAACATCAGGCTCCCTTCCAGCAACTATATAGAGCTGCAACTTCCTCTCAAAAGCAATATAGTGTATCTGCCAAGCCTCCTCCCATTAGTAAATGACTACCGCCTTGGTTCTTCCATCATGATTTACAGATAATGAAAAACGTACTACAAGTTCAGTTAAGAGTGTAACAGTAGAGCAGCACAACACGTACTTGTGGCATAACAGCATGAGGGTCATATTGAGGGCGAAACACAGTCAAGACTACTACAAATTGTCAGCCATTGTTGATGCGTTTCCTCTACTTCCAATATTCACCGCCAGGGGGAAAACAAAGAAAACAAGGGAGCCTTCCCTTGCGTTCTCTCCTCTAATTTTGCTTACAGTCAATCTATAATTTCCAAATTACATTAAATTAATACGGAAGTAAGAAATGACCTTCAATCTTTACCAAAGATAATCATTCAAAGTGTCCACTGAGAAGAATTTTGCTCAATCATTGCTCACCTATTTGTTTACTATACACCACATGACTGATGGACGATAACAGTCTAAATGTACGAACACTGGGGAGCAAAATAAAAATAAACAAAATTACAAACTATAACAGTTTCAGATAATACTCGATAAATTATCAGTACGCAGAGAAATTGGATGGGAATACGTGGGCTTAAACGTGCTTAAAAGATACATCCATGAACACAGCGAAACACCTTAGAGGCATATTACATCACAAGTGCGCGCACACACGTACACACGCACACATTCTAGCCAGGACGTTTAAGTGACTATAGAAAACACAGATAAGTCCAGGCCAATGAAGAATGTTGATTCATATGAGATATGTATCCCTGATCATATCTTATTCTGTATATTCATAAACTGTGTAGAAACACTCAACACTCCGTTTATATAAAGTGGATGAAAGAGTGATAGGTAGGCCTACCGGAGAATTAACTTATTGCCTCAATCAAAAATTACGAAGGGAAAATCGCACTAGACTGCTTATCACAATCACGGTTTGTGAGATACTAGACAATATAATCAGAATTTAAAAAAAGTGAAAACTTTTAATTGAAAAGCGACCAAGTGAAAGGCAGCAAGAGACCAAAGGGAAGAAGTCGGATCGTACATACCGAATCTTAATTACTTCTACAACAAAAGTAAGTGCACCTTCAAAGTATGGGTTTCTGTGATAAGAGTGAATGCTCCATCAAGAGATTGGTGAGTGCATGTGTTGTTAGACTGCCAAAAGACAGCTAACACTATCTTTTACATGTGACGACAAGAAAAACAATGGATTTTCAGTCAAGGGTGTGGGGACCATTATGTTGAAATTTCCCTAAACAGAAGGGCACAGGGGACACCAAACAGGGTTGTCATTTCAAACTTAAGTTCATTAGTTGCGTCCTCCCTCCTCCTATTTTTGATGTATGTAAATGACTTACCAAGACCGGATTCAATTCTGAATTTGTTCCCGAATGTTGCTAAACACGAGAGAAATAAGATAGCGCAACAAAGCAAAGATACCTGAGTAAACTCCATCTTTAAGGTTCAACAGGACCATACTCAATGTGATAGAGATAGAATAGTTAAAAGAGTTCAGGTTATGACTGTCATTCTGCGGGGAGCATAACAGAAAGGACTTCGCACATCATCCAGCCAGTCACTAGATTTTTTATGATTTAGGTAGGCTTTATGTTGGTCATCATCAAAACCGCCTTTAATCAATATAGATAAGATGATTCAAAAATATTTATATGCATTTAACTCCAGGTTATGCCTGACAGGTTTGGTGACACTTCGGAAACGTATTTACTCGAAAAGGCGCGACACTGGCAAGAGACTAACCCAAGCATAACAATCACAGACTAGTACAAATTGGAAGGTAGAAAAGGATACATGTGTACAGTTTTCAAGTTTCTCAATCAGATTAGATCTACAGAATTGATACTGAGCATTGCTTTGAAATAGGGAGGAACCGGTCAACGGAAGGGTAAGTACGTGGAGGTAGAACCTCTCCGGATGTGAAAGCGGTACTCCATACAAAGTGGATCAGTTCATTTGTATATAAGGAGCAAATGATTAGATGAAAGGAATTTACGGTATCCAAGCAGGGCTTCTAATTCCTTAGGGGCAGAGTTAGTTATTTGTGTAATTTGAGGTTTCCAAGAGAGGTTAAATGGGACATTGACACCAAGTATGTTCCTTGTGTTGAACGGTGCAATTATAGGTCAGTCAGAAGATATGTGAAAAAAGTAGGTTTTTTTGGGGGAAAGTAAAGAGCGAGAAAGAGATGGGCTGAAAGATTTCTTTTTAAACTAGGTTCCGTCTGCAGTAAAACATCCTGTCCAAGTCTGAGTTTTTAGAACAAATTCCGTCTAATCAAGATGCAGATCGAGCGAGAGAGGATGAACCTGATTTGAAGGAAGTGGCGGAACGCAGTGTTAATTCATCAGTATATAAACATAGTATGAGGGTATGAGGGTAATTGGCCATCTGTTGAAGAAAGATAATGATAAAAGAGTGTAGGATACAAGATTGAACTCTGAGGAACAATGCTGTTAATCGTAATGGGAAAGGGCAAAAGCGTAATCCATCAACAACTATTGAGATAGACAGACCAAAGAGGAAGCTAGATGTGAGGGAACAAAAAGTGTGGAGGCCAAAAGAGGGGAATTTGGATACGAGACTTTGGAAATGGTAGAAGTCAATGCAACAGGACGATAGTTTGAGGAGTTAGAACGGTCCCCCTTCTTTATGGTATAATGTAACAATGCATGTTTCCATGAAGGAAAACTTTTGGTTTTTAAAAAGAAGCGGAACAGACTAGCAAGCTCACACGCATAATCTTTCGACACACGGGGATTGATACCATCTGGTCCACGAGTCTTGCTTGTGTCTAAAGAAAGAAGTGCTTTTCCAACAATACGAAAAGAGACGACAGGGAGGGGCATATGTTTAGCAAGAGGAACGTCAAGGGGTGAGGAAATGCTAGATTCATTTAGAGCAGAGTTGGAGAGACAGCTATAGTACCACCAGATCGGTAACGAATAAAGGAAAGATAGTGTGACAGAAATTGTTTGAAATGCCTTTAGCCAAAGATATGAAAGACGTGTTAGTAGATGAAGAAGAGATGTTGTCGCACTTACATTAGATAAAGGAGCGCTTCTCCTCACGGGAAACATATTAGCAATTATTACGGGTAGAGATAAATGTTGAATGGGAGTCGGCGGAGGGAAAGTTTTCCAATAAAATTTTGATATATCTAGTCAAATCATTACGTAATTCAAAAGTCAAGTTTATATCAGGCCAAAGATAAAGTTCTTCCGAACTGTCAGACCTTTGTTTATAAAGAGCAGACTAACCACGAGGGCTCGCGAAATTTATCTTTGGTATAATAAACTGGTCATGTAACCTTTATGAATTTTTAATACATGATAAATAAACATAAGGAACCAATATTTTCTTTCATTTTAACATAAAATTCACTGCTTTATATCACTACACTTTCATGTAACTAAAATCTGAGATGACTTTCATTTGATGGCAGGGTAAATAGAATATAAAGGACGCAAAGCAAAACGAAAGGAAATATCAATACCCATTCCTGGTAAATGATCAATGAAGAAATATTTAGTCAGATATGTGTGAATATATATGTTAGATAGATTTTCCTGTGAATGAGGGATAGGGTGGGTCTTGGAAGACTTGGTAGTATTGCATTAAACCTCCTGCAAATTTCTTTCATGGCAGAATGGACGGGTTGTAAAGCACTACCCTTGATTATATACCATGAAAACTGAATAATTCCTGGACCTTGAAAGTAGTTGCAAATAAAAAAGAAAGACAATATTTCTACAGTGTAATTCTCGACTCAACAACTTGCGACGTACGTACGAAGGCATTAGGGACGGGCAGTAAAGACGCGGGTTAGGTACAGGAAGGTGAGTGTTGTTTCCTTGATTTGACGATGCTCATAAGTACTTACAGTATAAACTAATCTCTACTAGTAGCAATATTTTGGAAGGCAGACATATCAAAGATTTTTATGAATGTGCCATACGATCATTTTATTCAAGTCTGAAGAGTAAGTTATTTGACATTGGTTCTGGAGCTCATGTTTTGCATTGACACTGCTTGATTTGGGATCATTATCAAAACCCATCGCTAGTCTTGTATAATGAGGGCGAGGTTGTCCCCAGGTGTGGTCTGTAGGGTGAAGATGATGGGTTTCCGTGGGAAGGTCTCAGCAGAGTGGAAGAAGAGGGTCAAGTCAGAGTACACGCGGCTCAGATCATTAAAGAGGTTCAAACGTGCAGACGAGATTAAAGCTGCATGGAATGATAACCGAAGCAAGCTAAACGGTAAGCTAACACGACTTTAGTATGGTAACTGAGGCAGAATGAATGGTAAGGTAACAAGGGATTAGTATGTTGACTGAGGCAGATAGTTTTAAGTGGGCAGTAATGGGTAAAATTTTACTTAGGCAACAAAATGGAAAGAACTTGTGGCTTTGGAAGAAATACATATCATTGGATTTTTTTTTTGCTCTCAGTAGAAGTGATATATACCATATAGTGTGATGTAAGGCATTTTTTTTATTTATTGATTAATGTAAGGCGTAGGGAGGGGAGAGAGTGAGAGGAAGTAGGGTTCTGAAGCTTTGGAAAAATGTTAAATTATCTAGTGTAAAAGCTGTTGAAACAGAAATAGAAAACCAATAGAACTTGTGAAAGCCTCACTTTATATTCTGACACACCAACAATTTCAAAACTGGTAGTGCTGCCACTCTGTCACAGTATACCACAGTAACATTAGTAATTTTTACTTTAATTCTTAGCTGCAAGGGGAAGTTAGGTGAGATTTTCATAGGTTCTCCTGACTCCTAAAGGTGCTTCACTTAATGTTTATTTTACAGTATTTTCTCTGATCTTCATAGGCCTACCCAGTATAAGTTATTCATGATGCAATAATGATGTTACTGATTAGTGTATATGAGTGAATCAGATACCATTATGCAGAAAATTTCTTCCCGTAATTTTCCACGTTATCTCTGGATTCTGCCATAGAGTAAGTCAAAGAGTTTTTGAAAATACCAAAGTTTATATAATTTTCAATTATAAAGAAAGAAAATGGTCAATTTTAATTTTAAAGAGTCCAGTGGGGTTGCAGAAGTGCTTTTAACCACGGACTTCATGAAGTCAATGCAAAGTGTTGGTTTTAAACAATCAAAACAGTTAACTTACCTTACCCCCAACTTAGAGGCTTCATCCATGGACTCCAGTGGTGTAACAGTTAGCGTTCCTGACCGTGACG
>JAUUDW010168849.1:0-14768 GCA_032361385.1 Panulirus guttatus | reverse complement strand
GTACCGTAGGTACCTTGATTTTAGTGTACCTTCACTAATGGATACACTTATGTACCTTAAGTAACTTGATTTTTATGTATCCTGGTTTCTGAGGCTTTATTGTCACAGCTCAGTCGGAGATCAAGCTTACTTGGTGCACATTTGGTGGGCTAGGCTAATATTATACGAAATATAGGTAGGCTAAGTAGTTATTGAGATTAGTTATTGTTAGTTAGTTTCCAGAACATATATGTTAAAAAGAATATAGATGAATACATCAAGTTCCTCTTTTTTTATAGTCACAGAACAAATATATCATTGGCCTGGCGGCTAAGAGACGAGGGGAAAAATTATTACCGGTGGAATTTCTTCGAAGTGTGTTGCGTAAATGTCCATTAGCCTGAACCCTGGCTTTGTTCTCGGGCTGTCGTCATTCACCAGACCCACATTTGGTATTCATCGCTTTTGAGAAAAAACAAAACTCTGTTTTCTTAATTCTTGGCAGTCTTTACGGCGCGAGATGGTGGGTTCAGGTCGGTGGGCAGAGGTGAGTGGCATTGGGTGGATGAGTGGATAGGCGAATGGATGTGTGGATGTAGGGAATATGGATGGAGTAGGTCGGTTTGGATGCTGGGGTGGGGATGAAGGCAAGCGTGCTGTTTTGCTGTTTTTTATTCAGTGGTACAAATATATACAGCGCTCTGAGCTGTGTTTTGTGTTGTCCGTTGTTGGGTTATCTTGTCGTCTGTATTTGCTGTGTTTCCTCTGTCGTCCTCATGCACTGTATTGTTATGATTTCCTCCGATGTTGTGCTTATTATGTTATACTTTGTTTTACTGCCGTTCACTGCTGTTTTATGCTGTCGTATGTCTCAGTGTTCTGTTTTGTTGCTGAGTCGTTTGCTGTGTCATGTTATCCTTTTTTGTTATGCTGCATCGATGTCTGTCTATTCTGCTTCTTCTTCTTCTTCTTCATTCTCTTCTTCTTCTTCTTCTTCTTCTTCTTCTTCTTCTTCTTCTTCTTCTTCTTCTTCTTCCTTCTTCGTTTCCTGCTGGTGTTGCTTGGGGAAAGGCCTGCGGGGCTCTTGATCCCTGCCGGTCGGCCCAGCTCTCTATTGAAAGGGGAGTTGACGGCAAAAAGCACCTGCTTGTTCCTAATGGCCGGTTTACCTTCGGCCAATTTATTATAAATTACCCGTCCCCTGTCAAGCAATGACGGGGGACGTTGCACGGCGAATCTTACGCCCCTCCTTTGGGGTCCTGCCTCGTGTGGATGGGCGTCGTTGACGTCCTGGAGAAAGGTGTTATTGGTGGACCGGACCACAGTAGGTCGGCGGCGTGATGAGGGCTCGTAGTGGAGGGTACACACGCATGACTTACCGTAGTGGATAAATCGTAGGGCATGTACATAGTGGAGGGGGGGGGAGGGAAGGGTCACATAGATCAGTGTAGCCAGTGGTTAAAAGTGGACAGACGTATTTGATGTCCTCCATAAAGTTGTCGTAATCGAGTGGACGCACTGGTTGGTCGTAATGGAAGGTATGATTACTAATGGACGTAGTGGATGATTGCACCGAAACGTCGTAATTATGGAAATGTAGTGGGTGTTCTTGACGGTGGCACTGGATGAAACGCAGTGGTTTAGCGGTGATTGGTCGTAGTGATGGTAAGCATGGATGAAGCCGGGTGGCTTGGCTTCGGCGAAGAGTTTGGAAGTGGAGGACCACATTCAGCGGTGGCAGGCATTGGACGGCTGCTCCTGTTCATGATAACCCGGGCCTTGAGAAGGTATCATTGCTCGCTGAATCTGTCTTTTTTTAGTGAGTGGAGGAGGTGACGGGGATGATGTTTACAGTCTTGTTGAGGAGGTGGATGATTGAGTTTTTGCGTCCAGTTTGGTCTGGAGCTGTGTTTGGCGTGCCTGGGGCACTAGTTTACTCTTATGATCTTCCCTTCGGCGTTCGGTTGATAGAAGGGCGGGTGGATATACGTACGTGAGGGTGTGTGTTTGTGTGGGAGTGGACGGGCATCCGTGAAAGTGGATGGAGCAGAGTGGATATTCAAGAACGTATATATTATCAACAGCACATATGTCGTTAACCTTCAGCGGTCATCATGAACACGTAAGAAATGTTTTGACAACGAAATCATGATGGTGAAAGAGAGAATATGTAATGAAAAATGACATGAAACTGACGCAGACGCAAACAAGCCAAAAGAAAGGACAAAACGTGAACCAGCTTACCTAACCTTAACGGATACTTTACGATGGATTCGGAGGTCATCTAACGAACAGCTGGGTGGGGGACCCTACCCTACCTTACCTTATGATGGTTTCGGAGCTCTGCCCTCACAGCTGGGTCTGGGACCTAAGGTGACCTTAAGTAAACCTTACGAACGATTCGGAAGTCTGCCACCCACAGCTTTGTCTGGGATCCTACCTTTCGCATGCCTCAAGATGGTGTTGGAGAGACCTACACCTCATAGTTGCACCTTCACTCATTTATTCTGTTTGTGGCCGCAGTCCTTAGGATGTCTTGTAAACGCTGGAGTTTTCTTAGACATGGTTGTTCCTTGAGCTTTTGTGCCATCTTAGATGTTGTTCCCTCCAACAACGTTTCTGTCTTGCTGAGGTTGATGCCTCATGAACTTCGCTTCCTTGTGAATACGACTGCCTGCCATTTTTACTTTGGCCTCGTCTTAAACTTTACCGCCTCTTCATCACAGCTGCTTCCTGCGTGCAGTCACCTCAGTAGCTTAATGCATCCGGAACGTTATTGTCGAGAAAGCCTTTTGTCGTTCACGCGGTACTCTGGGGCAGCGTAAAAGTGTCCCAAAGATTTTGCTGTGTCTGTGAATGCTGGCTCCCTTCCCCTTAACGTTCCTTCCTCTTGAAGGCCTGGCCTATTGAACGTCCATGCCTTATTTTGCTGCTTTCGTGTGTCTCTGGGAAAGTTTGCACAGAACTTCTTGTCAAAGGAATACTGAGTGAATCTCGCGTAGTAAGCTGGGATCCGGTGATAAAGGCGTGGGGTCCAGTGATAAAAGGCGTGGGGTCCAGTGTTAAAGGCGTGGGGTCCAGTGATAAAAGGCGCGGGGTCTAGTAATAAAAGGCCAGTGATAAAGGCATGGGTTCCAATGAAAAAGGCATGTGGTTCACTAATAAAGGTGTAGAGTGTAGTCAGAAAGATGTAAGGCCCCGATAAAGGTCTGTTGTCCAGTGATAATGGTGTGGAGTACAATAATAAAGGCGTAGGGTGCAGTGATAAAGGTGCGGGGTTCAGTAATAAAGGCGTGAGGTCCAGTAGTAAAGGCATGGAACCCAGTGGTAAAGACGAAAGGTTCGTAAGAATGAGGGGATTAATGAATAAGTATAGAATATGTGTGTGTCTGTTGCTTTCCATCTCTTCAACTTTCTCTTCTTCATTTATTTTATTCCATATCTCGTTATCTCTCTTGCTGTGTGTGTGGGTCTGTTCGTCTGTATGTGCCTGGGGAGGAACAGCGTAACACGTGACGGACGGGCGGGACTATGGGTGTACTTGCTGCGTACGTGAGAGGGAAGACTCCACCATCGTTGGGATGGCCCCGGCTTCGCCTCTATGGGGTTTGGCAGGGTCTGTGTTTTGTTCCCGCCTCACCCAACCCCGTCTGTTCCTCCCGACAGTCCTGCATCGCTCGGAATAACCTCAGATGTTCCGTATTTCTCTTTATGAATCATTGGCCTCCATTCTGGTGATGAGGGGTTGACTATACCCTTATTATTACCAAGCTCCTTGGATTTGCTTTTGTAGATTTTATCAAAAACTGATATATTTATCTAGACTCAGGTGCCCTCAAACTGTCACAGTGATAACTTCATATGCTTTTAGTCTCTCATTCACTTCTTGGTGCTATTCACGAGAGTGTATATAGTTTCTTGGATTTCTTTATATCCTATTACTACTTCAGTGTCGGTTTTTCTCACTGTAGTTTTTACTCAGGTAATGTTGCATAGGAGAAGGGGAATCATATTTAACGTTTTCCTGATAGTCAAGGCAAGGCTTATGTAATAGCTGCTGCTAGTGGCTCTTCCTCAGGAATCGCGAGATTTGGTTTGCATCCTGGAGGGTACAGAAGCCTGACTGTCATTCCGAACCGTCAGAAGAGAAAATTATCTTCCGCCTTGATGAAAATACCTGCGGGACAGATTTTTGGAGGAGAGTGTATTTTTAGATAGTTTGTTTCTATTTTGTGATTGTTGTTGTAAAACATTTTTTTAAGAGTATGTCGATTGTCTTTTTTTTCATGTAGTATTGTTACAGTGGCACTGCCCCAAAGACACGACGGTGTGACTAGACTGTATCCCGTCAGGAAGAACACAACCTTTTGTAACCCGGGGACGAGGAAAGCGGGGGGGGGGGAGAGAGAGCGAGAGAGAGAGAGAGAGCGAGAGAGAGAGCGAGAGAGAGAGAGGTGAGACGCGCACCGCCTGGGTCTGCACCCAGAGGACCCGTTTTGCCACGAGTAATGAGGTGTATTAGCAAGGCAGTGTAGTTTTTAAAGATGATAGTCAGGTTTGGTACAGGAGGAGGAGGACCGTGAAGCTGGTGCTGGGGGCTGAGGAGACCACCAGTCTGGTCTCCCGCCATGGTGATGAGAATTGAACCACATGTCACCACCGTCACCTCAACACTGTCTGCCCGAAAGTCATTGAAAATGGGCCCTCAACGTCGTGAAGGGAATCCATTAATCGTTATTGTTTCACGTCTCACAGATTTGTTATAAGTGCTGATTTGTTTGATTCATCAGTCTCATGTTTTGATACTCTCGGTCGGTAATTGGTATATCCTTCAGCAAATGTAATCATTCGTCTTTTGGGTTCTGTCATTAGACCTACATGATATCAGACACGTAGGAGAATTGGAGTGTTATACAGCAAGATGCAGCCTCAAATATATAAGGTTTTCTCGTTTCAGGGAACAATGTTACAAATAATGAAACACATCAAACAAATGGTATAAACCTTTCGTTATCAGTATGCCTTACCTGACGTTACCTTACGATAGTTTTGGAATCCTTCTGCTCCCACAGCTCGGCCGAGGACCTTACCTTACCTTACGTATACCTTACGATGGTAACTGAAGTCATCTATCCCCACAGCTGTTTCTGGGACCTTACCTTACGTATACTTTACGATGGTTACGGAGATCTACCCACACCTCCCTCCCACACACACACACACACATTTACCTTAGACTAAAACTTTCCTGTTTTTCCTTTCACTGACTCTTAGTTAAATGATTTCCGGCAGTAGCTATCGACGTTGGGAGTAGTCAGCACCAACGACGGCGCTAGGAGGTGAGACGCAATACGCGCATCGTTGTATCTCGCTTGGGCTATTTCCCGTAAGCTGTAAACGGCCAGGAGAAGTACGGAAAGGGAATTTTTTCTCGAGGATTATAGTTGGAGTAGACAATCACAGGAGATTATATTTAGTGCAGTGGGATTAAGCGTATTCTGTGACACGGCGTTAGAACAGTGTGAGAGAAGTTATGTGTTATTAGTTTTGCACAAATGCCCAACCTCCAGAACGGTGCAGCTACTAGACCACTCGTTTCTTGCTGGCGTGTGGATAGGTCGGAGTGAGTAGTGCGTGGCGATGTGATTCAGTTGTGGGTGAAAGGTGGGCAGTGGTTGGTGTGGTACTGGGAGGTATTGGCTTGGAAGTGGTGGCTGATACAGTGGCGGATGATGGCGGGCGGAAGGCAGTGGTAGCAGGAGGCAGTGGTGGATGGTAAAAGTGGCTGGTGTGGTAACAGGAAGACGGTGGAGGTGGTCGGGAGGGGGACCCTGTCTTCCTCCCTTGCTCTTTCTCCTGACGCTGCGGGAGGGTGGTGACGGTTGTCTGTTCCTGCGTGCTTCAAGCCGAGGTCACCTCCTGTTGACACTGGCCGCAAATTGCGCCCGTTTTATGTCCAGTTATGGTAGAGTGTTATTAAGGCGGTGGCGGCGCCCGCCCTTCGCCCGCTGATGGATACGCGGAACCCCCCTGGCTTTTAACTCGTGGCCAGGGCGTAAGGGGGAGAAAGGAAAAATGTTTTTACTGGCTTTCTATAGCGGCCATTGAAATCGATAAGAGCGGGCGTGCGAGGATTGATGTAGTGTCACTGAAAATTGGGGAGGTGGAAGTCGTCTTGGGGTACGGCGTATAGCAGCCCCTTGGAGACGAAAACTTAAGAGTCTGACGCGCTGCCAGATTCGCGTAACGAGTTACCCGCAGAGGATGTGATCCAGCGTGGTGTGGGTGCTCTGATTATTATCTGTTACTCCAGACGCGGGTGATAACGTGATATTCCAATAAGCCCAGTGGCTTCTTGGGGAGGACATTGTTGGAGCTGCCACTTTAAGGATCACGTTAGTCTCCGCTGTTAAAATTTTACGAGCAGAGAACGAGGCCCCGCCCCTCATTCGCCGTGGGTATATTAGCCGGGAAAAACTGCCGGGTTTACCATTTTGGCCGGGAGTAAGTTAGTGCGTGTCATAAAGCCCCGGGATTATAGGTGAGCAGTGCCGGCAGCCCCGCCACGCTGGTGAGGGATATACACACACGCCCTCTGTGTGTGTGTGTGTGTGTGTGTGTGTATTAGCGTGTAGGACGGATGGGGTAGCTGGAAGTTTGGTTGGCTAGTGGGAAAGAGATGAGGTCTGGGCTCGGTAGCGAGGCCGCGTTAGAAAGAAATATGTGTGGTAATTGCATATATTGTGACGAATGAGTCGGTTGATTGGCTGAGAAACGAGTAAAGAAAACTGAATGTATGCAAGGCAGCCTTTGTGTGAGAGACGGATGGTAGGTAAGTAGGGAAGGAAAGATTGCAGAGATTAGATGTAGTCTTGGTGGGACACCATGGCGATGATGAGTTGCTCGATGGAAAATGAACCAACGGGAGTATATCGATGGCAGAGGAGCAGTAGATAACCGACATATATCTAGTCTCCAAGGCGCTGCCTGTTCGACTTGCCGAATGCAGAAAGCAAGACGAAAACATCGCGAGGAAGATCAGCAGTAGCAGTATTCCCGAAGGAGCAGAGGCGCGCGCAGGGTTCTCCGCCAAATTAGTTCTTCGGATGCTGATGACGAGAAAAGCCTTCTTTCTATGCAAATCCTGGCGCTTATTGACCTCAGTGGAGTTGGGTGGGCTAGGGGCGCTGTCTCGGACGTCCCGAGTTGAGCAGAGGGGCCGTGACTCATCTTAGTTAAGGGGAGGTAATTTTTCCTCATCCTGGTGAGGTCTGGGGGATAGCCTAGACAGATGGTCTTGGCTCATCGTGAGTTTGAAACAGCTTTTAATTCATTTTGCTGTCTGGGACAAAAGGCCTTCGTTTCATCATAAGTGGAAACAGAGTTTTTCTTTGCTCATCTTGAGGCTTCGGGTATAAGGTCTCGATTCATGTCGAGGTGGAAAGGAGGATATTTTTCATGTTTCATATTGATGCTAGGGCAGAAAGTGGTGATTCGCCTCGAAGTGGAAACAGAAGTTTGAAGCTGATTTTGAAGTTTGGACTGAGGATTGTTGCTCACCTCAGCTGAGTTAGGTACAAGATGCTTGTGTGATTTCTCACATATGAAGATATGGAAAGTCGTGGTTCATCATGAGTTAGGGCAGAGGATGTTAGCTAGTTGCACCCTGAACAGCAGGAGTAGAGGACAGCAACACTGAGCCAGTGGAAGGTTATGCATAAATTATATGAAAATGACGGCAGAGGATCGTGGCCATTTTCAAGGACAGGAACAGGGTTGGGGGTTGCAGTTGCATCATGGTTTGGGGTCAGAAGATCACGGCTAACCTTGAGGTGGTTGCAGAGGGTCGTGGCTTATCTTCAGTCGGTTGCAGAGGATCTTGGCATATCCTCAGGTGGTGGTAAAGTCTGGTGGTTAATGTCGAAGACACAGTGTCGAGGTTCCTCACTGGATGGAGAGTAGTGTTGGTGGCTTACCTTGAAAGTGGGGTTAGAAGGTCATGGCTCAGTGTAAGGTAGTGGTATTGGGTTGTGGCTTAGTTTGAGGGAGGTGGTGACAGCGGGTCGATGCTTCTCTTTGATTGGTAGCAGAGGGTTGGGACTCAGTCTACAAGGTGAGGTTAGCTTGGTGGTTAGCTACTGAAGTGGCGGCAAGAGGGGTCCTGACCTGGGACAGTAGCGTAGCGTCCTGACCTGGCCTTACTTTATGGTGGCCCTGGTCATAAGGGACGTTGGTGATGTTAGGGTTGTGACGGTAGAATTGGAGTGTCCCAGAACTGCGTGGAGGAACAGATGTAGAGGATAGACGGCGAATGGGAGGGCTAGATAAACTGCAAAGTGGGATCAGGGATGGAGACTAGAAGGAGAGGGTGAGAGTAGACGGGGGAAGAATAGGTGTGCTGCAACAGCAGCGGCAGAGCTTGTGCCTGTTGGCCGGTGGGCGGGTGGTAGCCAGGACGGGCGGTCAGGGTCGCATCTGAACAGCAGACGACGAATACTAATACCTGCGTGGCTGGACCCCCGGCATGGTCTGCCAGGGCTACGCCGTCACCCGTTACGATGCGATTCTCCCCAGCTTACCTGGCTGGAGTGGAGTGGCCGCGCGCTGCCTCCAGCCATCATCATTGGTGGCAGTGATTGGTTGGAAACTTTCACACTGTGATACGCATGTACACGCCCATCTTCCCCCGTTAGTGTTGTCTGGGTGTAAAGGGCTCTTGACGTTACGTGGTTCGGATTATTCCCCCACGTGGACGATGTTGCAGGCCCTGAGTGTAGACGTTACAGATCCCATTATGGATGTTATATACCCTGTTTTCGCTACAGATGTCTTTGTGGACTCCACAGGCCTTGGGGTTGTCTCAACGGACTACCGTCGTGAGGCTACATACTTTCGTGTTCCCAGTACAGACCTCTGTCGGTACGGGAACCGTGTCGACGCTGTAGACTCCAGTGCTCGCAGTATTGACCGGAATATCTTTGTTGCAGAAATCTTTATGGATGCCACGGGCCTCCACTGTGTGGCCGCGTGTAAATGCTGCAGACAACGCAGTCACATACCTGCGTGTCGACGCGCAGACCTCTCCTGTGGATGACAGAGGCCCGTGCGGCATGAGGAGCGGTCCAGACTGTCGTGATACCCTACCCCGGGCATACCTTCCAAAGCCCCTACGGAACCTTGGTGGTCACAGCTGATACTCTGGACTTTCCTGGTCCTCGCTGCGTGGTCGTTTGTGCGCGTTGATACGTCGTCGAGACTGCGTCATTATTCACCGGCTTGACGTTATAACCGTACACTGTAGCTTGTCGAGTGGCGGGAAGAGGAAGCCGATATTGGCCCATGTCGCAATGCAGTCTTGGAGACAACAGGCGTGTGTCTACGGGTTTGATCGTTCGTTGGTTGTTTTGGGCGTTAGGGTTATCGACTTGCCTCTGTCCTTACGGGAGTCAAGCCATAACCACCGGTCGAATAACCTTGAGCACCAGGTGCTCAATATAATTCTGACGCCGTACACGCTTTCCCCGAATGTATGGCCCTTAACAGTTGTGATGAGGTGTGCAGGATGTGTCCGCAGGTGTTTTTAGTCATGATCCTCCCTCATTGCTTGGTCAGGTGATTTGAGAAGGCACATACAGTGGCAGGAACATACGATGGGTGGGTAAAATAACTAGTGTTGTACAGAGGCTTCAGAAGGTATCGGGTGGCAGGAGTTATGGTGTGGCTGTGGTATAAAGTGGCTCGAGGCACTTAAGCTGATAGTAGAGGATGCATAGCTTATGGAGACTGTAGTGATTTCATTTATAAATTCGTACGATTGCAAGAGGCATTTATGGCTAGATGGCGTACGCTGGCAAAGGGCAAGTATTGACAGGAGCATACTGTGACAGGGAACATACGGTTGCATGAGACGTGTATTGCATAGTGGAGATTTACGGTCAGATCCTAGGACTAATAGTGATCATCGTTTTTTCTTAGAATTACCGGCATCATTTGTTAAATTCGGAATGAAGTTTGACCCCCTGTTCTAACATTCATACTCAGAGCTAAAGAACGGAATGAATAATTCGCTGGGCGAGTCAGGTGTTGCTTGGAAATCTCTGCTAATCGAAGGGTCCAGAGTTGGAGAGACGGCCACCTGGCGTCCAGTGCAAATTCCAACGTCTGTTTCACTTTATACGTTTTCAGTTTACTGGAACGTTTTGCCTAATTACTCCGGGCACCATAGCAAATGCCTCAGATTCTTTCTGTTAGCAGCCAGTCTCTGTAGACTAGCAGAATGGCTCCTCTCTCTCCATCTTACGTCTTCTTTGACCGCATCTCTCCTCCTTGTTCTCGCTCTTCCCCTGGGTTTATCATCGTTCATCAAAGCTTCATACACAGTTTTAATGACCCTATTATTAACTGCTATCACTCCATGATCAGCCCCGCGCAGCCTCGCTGACCGAATGAAATTCAATGCAAGGAGCCAATTTGTAAGCACAGGGACTTCACTAGAGTAATTTCTACGCCATTCTAAAGTACCAACACGCATCACCCGAAGCGCCACTACGTTTCACAGATATTTTATGCGTGAACTGGAGATTTCGGGGACACGATGTCTACTTCGCTTTCACTAATAGACTGTGGAACGCTGTGTCTTGGAACGTCTTCCCCACTTCTACATATTATCGTCATTTAAAAGCCAAATGTATCATCACATGAAAGACGGGTGCCACTTTCTTTATTCTTACAGGGCACGGCTCTGAGGTGGGCATCAAGGTCTGTAATCAGAGCCATAAAAATGATGAAATGTGTATATGTGTACATATTCATGAGTACGCATACAAAGACCTATGTATTTTAACGTTATGTACTCATCAAAAAATTTTCCAGTGTGTTGATGATGTTCCACGTTAATATTTCGTATGTCAGAGTTGGTAAAGCTTTCGTTTGTTGCAAACATGTACATTTCCTACCGATGTTACAAAACACAATGGATTGTATATTGGTGAAATTAAAAAAAAAAAGCGGGGTAAGGTTTGGGCCTGGGCGGTGTATGCTATTAATGGGCTATACTTTTCTTTCTGTATCCACGCCGAAGAAGTTGGCAGAAGCATGATGACTAACCCCTCCTCCCATTTACGCAGTTCCCAATAATCCATATGATCCATTCATTTCTATGGGAGGTTATAAATTGCTAGGCCGCTAGCTAGGGTGATATATTTTCGGGAAAATATGGTAAGTGTTGACTGGGAAGGTTTTTGCCGACCAATATGGGAGATATGAAGAGGCAAAAATGGCAGGGGTGAGTGGTTGTACCACTGAACAATGCCTTCCGCAGGAGCTAGCAGACAAGGACCCGAATGTTAGTTATTTACTTACCAAGTACCTACGATTTTGCTACGTGCGTAAGTCTACTAGCTGCAGCCTCTTGGCAGCCTGGCTGAGCATAGAAGCGACACGACGACTTGGGGTGAGATTATGTACATAGGAGTTCGGGGAAGGGGAGGCAACTGACCAGCAGTTGTAGACTCCCAGAGCCTTGAGTCTCAAGGTCACCAGTAGGTAGGGCAGCCTTAGGTGGCCTGGTATCGCTTGGAGTTAGCCTGAGCCTGCTGCCTCCTCATCCAGCTTAGAATGAGCGGGCAGCCTCCTTATCCGGCCTCACCCACACCCCACGCAAGATGGTCTCGCCCGCCTGATGCTGTGTTCGTAAAGATTCGCAAGGTCAGGAGCCTGGCGCGAGCTGATGTCAAGGACATCCCTTTGTCGGGATGCCGTAACTGGCACAGGTAGGCTGCATATTCCCAGGGTGCCACTAATGGCACAGATCGGGCCCGTGTGTGACTTTGAATGTATAGGCTCTTTTTTAAAGTTCGTGTGTTTAATGTGTAACAAGTATGGGCTGGTCGGTGCTGATGTGGTGATGGAACGCCAAGATTCGTGCTCTAATACGACGCTGTACAGCATGGATCCTCAGCAACACCCAATTCTGCGTCGTCTGTTATGGGTTTGTCCTTTGTACCATAAATACCGTAGGTATGATATTGTTAAGGACCTGCTTGAAGGGCACCTAATACGCTGGGGTTATTAAGTCTGTTTCTTAGATTGTGAGGAAGATTCACAAACCCCATTGAGGGAGGTTTAGAAACCATGGTGAGGAAGATTCAGAAACCATGGTGAGGAAGGTGAAGAAACCTTGCTGAGGAAGGTTTAGAAACCGTGGTGAGGAGGGATTAAGAAACTCTGGTGATGAAGGTTTAGAAACCATGATGAGGGAGGTTCAGAAACCTTGGTGAGAAGGGTAAAGAAACTGTGGTTTCAGGAAAGCCTTGCGACCGAGGATCGTGAGTGGTGAGAACCCCGAGGAGCGAGAAACGTGTGTGGTGGGGTCCGGTAGTACCCGGGCCCCACGTACCTGACATGGCCGGCTAGTAAATAACGGGCTAAACACGGCCCGAAGACGGCCACTCATTATGAATACAAAGGCTTCAGATCAATCTGATTAGCATATTGAATGCTCGGGTTGCAGACTTGCAGGTGCGCGGGCCGGGGGAATCTGGTCCCTCGGGCACGGGAATGCAAGGGCGTGTGTGGCATGGCGTTCCCCGGGGCCGTTGGTGCATGTCATCACCCCTATATTAGTCTGGAGAATGGGTCAAATTTGCATCTTGCTGTTAATGTGGAATATTAGAGCCGGACACCAATGAAAGAGATTTTAAGGTTGGAGAGCTCTATTCCATTTGGTGTAAGGGAGGCAGTAGGTTGTTTGTGTGTGTGTGTGTGTGTGTGTGTGTCCAGCTCCAGGGGAGGAGGAACTCGACTCACGTCCACTATTTCACACAGCAGGGAAACACTCCCACAACTACACTGTTATTACTGCACAACACATCAGCTAAATCCGAGTTTGTTTTGCCCACTCCAACACTACCAGCCGGACTGTCTGGACCGGGAGATGCCGGACGCCGAGAGGAGGGTGCGCTCGATATGCGTACGTTACGCCCAAGGCGAATGTAAGCGTATACATTCCCCTAAGAGGGGAAAATGAAGGTCCGCCGCCGAGATGAAGGTGTATGCGCACCGGGGACGAAGATGAAGATTCAGATTTCAGATTTAGCAAGCAGTGGAGGTAGACAAAGGCACTACCCAGAGATGGTGGCGAACCCGAGATGAAGGTACGACGAAGATAAGCCCAAACCCGAAGCCGAGATAAACGCAAGATGCAAGTTTATTAGAAACGAAGTTACGCAAGAATGAGATGTACCTGAGATAAGGTCGCTGGACCCCAGGGAAAACTATATACAGGATGAAGTTACATTGAAAGATAAAGGTTTACCTGGAAATGCCTTCTCAACCAGTGAGTGGAAGGTACCTTCACGGACGTACACTAGAGAGCTTGATGGCTGTCATTGTATACATGTTAGGAACACCAGGACACGCACGGGTACATGATAATTTCAAGAATCCATCCTTGATTAGACTAAGATGGGTCACTCTCATCTTTAAGTTGGCGAGCTTGGAATGTAGGGAGATTAGTCGCAGAGTGGCGAGCCATTCCTCTCGGCCTTATACCGTGGTGAGGCCCGGCCTCAGGTGGGGAGACCAAATCGAGATAGAGACACCTGTTGCCAACACCCTGACGGTCGTGTCATCACGGGACGTGTCTTAGAATGCTGAAAAGTTGCTGTTTTAGCTAGTTGGCTTTCTAATCACCGTTATGACCACTTATCTAAGCAGCACACCCATGCTTGCTTAGAATCCATACCTGTTGCTCACATCACGCTGGACCGTTGGGTTTATTTTTCGTTTAAACTGGCCCAGAAAATTTTAAGCGCAGTGTTTAGATCTGTTGGAAATTGCTGATTAAGTCCCAGGAGATATCATGATGGCATCAGTTAGATAACCAGGACCGTAAACGAGGATGCAGTACCCATCAGTGTCTTTAGTAAATTGTCGAAAACATCGGTCACAAATCATACAAACGGTACTGTATAGAAGGAAACCTTGTTTTGAGCTCCTGTATCTCGCTGACCTCTCGACAAGAAGACGTGTCTGACACAAGCGTACCCCGCCTCCCGTGGTCCTCACCTCGGTACTTGGCCGTCCTGTCTGGTCGCCTCCTCCCACTCCTTGGTTTACTCCGCGGGAGGAAGACTCTGCAAGAGGGCTTGCGAGCTGACAGACGATAAGGACAGCCCGACACATTCTCAGAGGTTCTTTGGTCGGGGCGATAGTAAAGAGAAGTTGATGGCTGATGGCGGCGGGCGATAGTGTTGCTGGAGGTGTGCTTATCGCCGTCATTAGTGCTGGGCCTGCGGGCGCGCCTGCTGGCCTGCCTTGTGTGAGCACTGACTGGTGGCACCGGGGCGCAGCGGGGCGGGGTGTGGATAAGCCCGGGGCACTCTGCCGCACCTCGTTATACGCTCCGCGCCTCTTTATTTACAGCAATCTTCTATATGTCTTTTTTTTTTCACTCCTCCCCGAGTTGTCTGAGACAAGCAGTATCGCTCTCGCGCCCGGAGAGATCATTAGCCGGGACGCCGAAGATTGACGTCCCTCGTAACCCGAGCGGATGACTTGGGCTGGGCTCGGGTCGTGTTTGTGAGGCTGTAACGTAGTGGCGAGGATGTCTGTTGGATTTCCAAGGTCGCCCCTGCCCCGGTGCCGGGTCCCTGCTCCCCGTCAGGATCATAGTGACTGACTGTGGCTGTGGTGTTGTGGTCGCCGACCAAGCCGGCCATGCAGGTGTGGCAGGTCATTAAGATCAACTAGAGCAGTGGTCTTAAAGCTCAGCCCTGCAGCACAACACT
>JAUUDW010168738.1:0-12852 GCA_032361385.1 Panulirus guttatus | reverse complement strand
TACTGTGTTTAGTAGGCAGAAGGTGCTTGTCACTGTTTTTGGTGGGCAGTATGGGAAAGGCACTGTGTTTGGTAGGTAGGAGGGGCGTGGTATATGTTCTGTACGCAGGAAGGAAGTGTCACTTTACGTGATAGGCAGTAGGGTCGTGGCACTGTGTGTTAGGTGGGAGGTGTGTGGCGATGTGTGTGGTAGGTGTGAGGGATGTGGCACCGTGTATGATAGGCAGAAGTGCGGTAGCAAGAAGGATGAGACCCCTGGTATGAGATGCAGGGGCGCGGGGGGGGGCGGTACTATGTGGATTAGGCCGGCGGGGAGCGGCGCTGTGGTTGTCAGGCAGGAGGAGTGCAACACTGTTTGGTAGGCTGTAATGGCGTGGTACTCTGTTTTGTAAGCAGGAGGGGCGTAGCATGGTGTGTGGTAAAGGGAGTGAGGGGGCGGGGGTCTTGGCACTATATGTAGTAGGCAAAGGAGGAGCATGGCACTGCGTGTGGTGGGCAGGAAGGGTGTGGCACTGTTTGGAAGCAGACTGGGCGTGGCATTGTGTGTGGTTGGCCAGAGGGGTGGAGCACTGTGTGGTAGGGAGGAGGAACGTCGAACTGTGTGTGGTAGGTAGGATGGGTGTGGCACTATGTGCGGTAGGCAGGAAGGGTGTGACACTATTTGATGTTGGCAGGAGGAGTGACACATGCCAGAGAGCCCGAAGACTCGCGGTGATCAACAGTCGCTGAATGGTTAACGTTGAGCAAGGTGGAACACACTTGACGGGCACATTGCACAGAGCTCTCACACTAGTAATGAGTACAGTCTTACTGTAATATGTAAATGCACTTGAAAGAATTACAAAAAATACGAAACCCTAAAAAGACAAAATGCAATTAAAGTGTATGATTAACAAGAAAAAAGCGATAACTCTGGATACAGCCACGCCCTTCACACTAACCCATTACGCATGGATCAAACAAGGACGTGTGTTATACGGATGTTAATGAAGGCCAATGCGTGGCCATTATTGGCATACTAATCTATGGCATCGCTGGTAATATGATGGCCAGTCATCGAACATTCTGTGCCAGACAGACACATTCCCCTCCCTCCGTCAGCCCCAGCAACAACTGCTTTCCACTGGCTCTTGTATGGAGACCGGCCGCTCGAGGACTGACAGTCATTGATACCTTCTTATTCCCTCGAACAGCTAAACTGTGGGATTCTTGCCGCCATTCGTCTTTCCCTCTTGTCATAACCTTTCTGACTTCAAGGTTCAGGTCAAAACGAACCTGCAGAGCCTTAATTAATTTCTACTTTCTTTTCCCCTCACTCGTGTCATTTCACCCGAGATAGCATTTGACTGAGGCATATTTTGCTCGTGCCTTGTCGGTCACTATTCACAGAAAACCAATAGTTTCACAGTTAAACACTGCAGGTTGTCTGTTCTGGCCATATTTTTGGGAAACAACAGGGAGAAATATACTCAAATATAGTTCTGATGAAAAAGTTTGTTTGTTACTGTACCGTACAGAGGGGAAGGTGGCAGTAACAGCCGCAGGACAGACCAGTTCTGACTATGTGAGCCAGGAAAGTTCTCCCAACGCTCACCCCTAAAAGTCCAATTATACTTAATGTCAGAATGTATAATTCCACGTTCTGTATGGTATTAAACTTAAGTTTCAGCGCGCGGGGAAAAAAGCGGTCAAACGGCTTACACATCACCCTAGGAAACGCCACTAAACTGTTCTGCTGCGGTGCATATCAATTAAGGTGCCAGAGATCACTTTAAAACAGGTTGGCCAAAGCGTTTTTTGCTTACGTAAAAACGGATGACGATCATGTCCTCTTGTTTCAAGATACCCGGGACCTACTCACAGGGCCAGACCACAACATGTCCTCCTCGTAACTGATAACGAATCACTTGACATAAACTACCTTTCACTCCTGCCTCCCTCCCCCCCCCCCCATCCACCTCAGGTTACCATAGGAACATTACGTAGTGACTTCTGCCTTGCGGACCAGTTTTAATGCTCTAGGGTTTTCGGCGAATCTTTCTTTTCCTTTTCATTTAGTATGAGATCTCAACAGTAATTACCTCTTGTAGAGTTAAACAACTTGCATTGGAAGTATGTACGTCCAGCTGGTAAGGATACAGTTTTCATTTCTTATGGTTTACACCGTGTACGAGAGTCGTCCCTCTGTGAAGGCTGGGTGGTGGCAAGGTAGACATGCTCCTGTACCTGCGCAACGGATCCCTGCTGGTTAATTAGGGAACCCAGTGCATAAAACACTCACTGGAGGTGCTTACAGTTAATTATGGCCAGTTTTCATATTGTACCAATTCCTGATGGTTGTATCCAAGCGACGATTAACCTTTCAGGTGAAGGCCTGTGGCAGCCCCTTACGGCCAGACGAGTTTTCCTCCGTCTGTAGTGGTAAACAAGTTTGGCAACTCATGCAGGATACTCTCCTCAAGGACACAGTGTGAATCTCTGGCAAGCAGAACCAAACATCACCCACATAAACCCATCCTTATCAAACGTTTCCCCGTCGTCATTTAACTCTTGTTCCTCGTTACCCCAACAGGAATCAGAGATTTTGCTCTTTCAAAAGTTCACTTCAGAAAATGAAGGAAAGCAACACAGCGTTTTACCGAGTCCACAGCAAGCGATCCTTTAGGCGGTCCTCAAATTGAGAGGCTAGAATTTCACGCGGTAGATAAGCTACTCTGTTGCCACCATTTTCAGCAACCAGTGCAATTGCACATTCATCAAGGGAGGCCGGCTCAAGGGGTGGTCAGGGGCCGCCTGTCAGGGAGACGGATCACCCTACCTTCCTGCTGCCAAGTACGCCCTCTGATCACAATGTTATTTTGTTGTTAATCTTGTTGCCAACCCAGCAGAGTCGCAGAGAAATACTAGGGAAGGGGGACAAGCAGTGTATCAGAATTTTGCCGATGACCTTGTAACCATCTCCTTATAGCTGCAGGGGACCATCTTATCTTATTCATCTTGGCGTCAACACCGTACAACTGCATGATCAACGTCCACATCCCTCTTCACTCTTCTTATATCCATCTCACTACCACTCTAGCTGGAGTCCTCTCGGGTGGTGCTACACTGCAGCCACCAGTCGGTGTGACGGAGGCCAAATAGGCTTACAGAGGTGCTGAACCTCATCATGGACCTCTGCCGAAGGTACATGATGAAAACACTCACGTACGCACTTGATAAGTCTATGGAGAGAGAAAATGAAAACTATGAAATTATTATCATAGGTTATATAGAAGATTACACTCTGAAGACATAAATTTCTAAGCCAGATGACAAAGCAGGGTCAGTCATAATGAGAATTTTGTATGGCTGAACTCGATGCCAAGAGACTGTTTTGCAAATATACAAGATATTATTACTGATGGTATTAATTCAACGTAATTTCCCAGCCGCCGCATATCACAGACTGCTCAGTAAATGGGTACCTGGCGTAAGCTGATAGGTATGTGTGTGCGTGCTTAATTACCTATTAGTACTGTACGGGGAGGGAGTTGTACTATCAGACAACCTTTTAAACTTTTGTATGCTGCAAGTACCGACCACGTTCTCTTTGAATTTACTCCATTCGTCCACCACTCTTATATCGTAAAGCTTCTTTCTTACACCTTTTTGAACAAGTTGCCTGACAGAAAAGCTCAAGAGATGGGGACCCATGAGTGTAGAACTCCCTCTTCTTACCATACAAATAGGTAATCACAAGTTTTACAGTCAATTGTAATCGCTGGCGAATTTCAGGTGACATCTACTTAACTATTCACATCTTAACTTACGTAACATTCCGTGGTCTCTATTCCTCTCTCTCTCTCTCTCTCTCTCTCTCTCTCTCTCTCTCTCTCTCTCCCTCTCTCTCTCTCTCTCTCTCTCTCTCTCTCTCTCTCTCATTCCCAGCCTACGCTACCTGCATCACCCACCACGTTACGCGGCTTATGCAGCAGCGAAATCGAGCGTTCAACAAGCAAAACATCGACCTCTACAAGCAACTTTGCAACAAATTGCAACGCTAAGTGCGAGTCGCGAAAAAGGACTATTACCTAAACCATGTGCGGCATCGGTCAGTGGTGTGACAGAATACAAGACCTAACTGGCTGGGACGAGAGAAGGCTCTCACCCTTTCCTTGTGTAAACCAACTTAGTAATGAGGAGGCCGCACACCAAAATAAACCACTTTGCCAATATTTGCCAACTAATACCGAGACCTGAAATCAGCTCCCTCCCAGCATATATACAGACCCCATCTCCCTCGAACACAGTAGAGGAATATCAAGTAGCTAAGCGCCTTCAAAATAAACGCTCGACCACAGCCATAGATTTTCCAGTGAAACTATACAAGGAATTCACTCATGAATTTGCAACACCCTAACCACCATAATTAATGTTTCACTCAAACAATCTCAATGCCCTACAGCTTAGAAGACAGCATGTGTCACTCCACAACCCAAATCCACCAACTCACAGTCTATTAATAGATTCTACTAAGTTGCAATCACTTCAGTCCTAATTATAAGCTGTGATAGCTTTGTGCTTGACGGGACCTATTCTGACATTGCTAAATCAGTAAGCCATCAGCAATTTGGAAACCTGAAGTCTTTCCCTACCACTCACTGCCTTGTCAGCCTCATAGACTTTATATACCGCAACTTAGAGAAGCGCAAGACCTTTGCGGCACTAACCTTCGTAGGCTTCACTAAAGCTTTCGACTTGGTAAACAGTAGCATTATTATAAAGCACGCAGTCTACCTGGGACTACAAGGGTTGTCTCGTCTCGAGGCTTGCGTACACCCTGACCGGGCGACACCATGCCTTCCGCTTTGTGGGAGCCACATCTGCAGCACTACCCCTAACATGCGGTGTACCACAGGGCACCAAGATGGGGCCGCTCTGCTTCCTTATCCTTATCAACGGCCCCCATAAGGACACAAATCACCGATGGAAGTACGTAGACGACTCTACCTTTGGCATCACAAGGAACAACAACTCTCCTGACTTCAGTGCGCTTCAGCACATGTTCAACAACCTTCAGGGGTGGACTACTGCCAACAACGCCATGATCAACCACATCATTAGACGCAGACAGCATCCTGCCCCTGACATTACACGAGCCCCCGACATCCTCTAGGTAGTCAGAAACCTCAGACTTCTTGACGTCACTATAGACGACGGCTTAAGCAGGAAGAGTTATGTCAGCACTATTATCAAACCTTCCTCATACCGTCTATACCTTCTCCGCCGAGGGAAATCATTGGGCGTTCCACCAACTGAGCACAGGGATACCAATCACTGTGAAAGTCAGAAACAATCCATTAACAAGTGGACAGTTATGCAAGTGAACAGCTCAGTGTTCTGTTAAGGTATGTGGTATGTCAATTTCTGTATTACTTTAACTATTCATCACTAAATATTGAACCAATTGCTTTATGTATAAACCACACCATTTACTCTAAACATCCCGGTACATCTGCCACCCTGTCTATCTAGGTGTACTTCACCTATGTGTTTATCCAAAGAGTGGAAACATCCAGTCCATCTTGTCCTTAAGATCTTGTATGATTAGTTAACTAGTAACTATCATGACCTTCCAGTTCTGTTATATCTGTATTACTTCAACTGTGTATTTTCATCCGAATGGCTGCCTAAATTCAATATACCGTTATTCATTTATGTATTTCATCTAACTTACATACATTCATGCACAAACATGTTCTGGGGTGGATGGTGGAACAATGATACAATGTACAACATAAAAACGGTGATATCTATGTTTGGTTGAGAGCGCAGTTGCCCAGTATGGTCTCCGTTCCTCAGAGGATGTGAGCCACAGACAAGCATACGAGACTACTCCTGTGGCCGGGGAGTCACAGTGTGTGCACCTCGGGCCCTTGTACCACACATGTCTGGACACAACTAAAGAAGAATCTAGTCTCCTGAATCAGGTTCACATGACGTGAAGCCCTCCTGCGAGAAAGATCTTATCCAAAAGTTACTGAGTGACATAGACACTGATGAATCGCTTCTTACGAAATATCCAAACTCTCGTCCACCGAATATTCCCGAAGACAGTAATGTATACACCGAAAGAAATAGCTTGCATGATTATCAAAGGAATTGGCAAGAACAATAATGTTAGAAAACGAAAATATACTAAGCATATAGGAATAAGAATGACACATGGGAGCTGCCACCACGGCGCTCCTGGGAGGCTGGTTCCCCTGGTGTTCCCGTTAGTTTTCCTGACTGCCGTAGTGGGTCTGTGTTCCTTGGAATGGCGCAGTGTTCCCAGTCATGTGCTCGCGGCGTTGTGTTGCTGGCGGGGAGAAACACTGTACGGTGTTTCCCATAAGGTGTTGATACTGATAAGTTGCTGGTAGGAGGTTCTGGTATGGATTTGATGACAAGGATGCTCCCAGCGTAGTATTCCAGGCATAGAGTTGCTGACGTGGTCGTGATTGGAGACAAAGCTAACTTGGGTCGTTGCGGTGGTGTTCCTACGCGTGGTAAATTTTGTTGGCAGGAGAGTCCTGGCGAGGTGCTTGCCCTGTTTCTTTCTTAAATAAGGTTCCTGCTACAGGCGTTGCTGGCGGAGTTTTGTTGTGCTCCTGGCGAGGTGACCTGGCGGAGCGTTCCTGGTGAGGTGACATGGCGGGGTGTTCCCTCGAGAGGTCACCTGGCGGGGTGTTCCTGGGTAACGCGTCACAACCCGTCATCTAAACAGCCAGGAATCGCATCACTAAGCTTTACACAGGCTCCCGCTATCTACCATCTACCGCCGCCGCTTATCTGGCCCCTACCTGCATTGACCTTCTCTTATCGCACGCCTTACATTGTTCATCACATTCCTCCGTCTACCCTAGGCCTAGGCCTATTCAAGCAGGTACAGGAATTCCTTCCCCGGCGGCCACACACCAATTCTTTATCATTACTGTGCGAAAAATAGATTTAATTTACGCCACAAAAATAGCCGTACCTAAATAATGTAGTACATTAGGAGCGTGTGTGACATCGCTGCAGCGGTATCCTGTAAGACTCTCGTGGATCAAGACTTCCACATGGCCACCACCACCAGCCAATCGCGTTAGGCTTCTTCCCTAGCGGTCTTCGGACGCCCTGCCAGCGATGCGACGCGGATCAAATTTTGAGTCACTCGTCTTACCAGGGGTCAGTGACTGTCCACCTCCACCAACCCCAGGTTAGAGGTCACCTGAAGGTCTTCAGAGGGTACTTCCTCGGTCCCGCAGGCGTTGCCAGGGTAGGTAACAACCCAGAGTCCTGTAGCCCTCACCCGGCAGGTCACGTACACAGTACCATGACCCGAGCGAGACAGGTCACTGTCCGTGGCAGTACATGGGAAGGACAGGAACAGAAGACCTAATGATCTATGGCGAGGTTATCTGTGAAGGAGAAATAAAAAAAAAGGTAAGGATAGCGGTAGACACAGGATAGCAAAGCAGAAGGCACCTCTCCACCCACCTCTTCCTCCGGCTCAAATGCCATCAGGAAAAAGATGTGAAAAAAAAATACCATGCAGCACTGTGGTAAGATACTGGCATGGAATTCTTATAGTAAAGTGTAGACTGGAAAAAAGTTCCTTATCATTTTGATAACATCTGCTCTGCGGCTGGATTCCTAAAAAACAAACAAAGAATGATTAATGAGAATATGGTTTCTTTACTGCGAAGAGATGTAAATGAATCATTTGTTCAGCCTCGATTTACAGGTATCTTTATTCCAATGTTCCATCATTCCATATGCGAAAAAAAATGTTCCCCATATTGCTATCATATCTCTTTTCTTGTATCTTCATACCAGTATTTCTGGTCAAAGAGTTTCAAAAGTAACCATTTGTTTCGTGTGATACTTTATCGAAACTATTTAGTATTCTGAACACTTCTACCAAGTCACCTCGAAGTCTACGCTCTTTCTTTTAGAGAGAGAGAGAGAGAGAGAGAGAGAGAGAGAGAGAGAGAGAGAGAGAGAGAGAGAGAGAGGGGGGGGAGTTTTAGGTCTTTGTGTGTTTCCTCACAAGGTATATTTTTGAGTGGAAGGGTTAGTTTGGTTGCTCTTCTTTGAAATCGTTCAAGTTTCTCTCTATCCTTGACCAGATTTGGTGACTAGAACTGAACAGCGTTGATGAGGTCGACCAGGACATTGTAAAGCGTGTATCGTATCCTTTGTTTTATTGTTTACATTTCTGTTTGTGAAACCTGACAACCAACTGGCTTTATTGTATGCGGCTAGGCAATGTTTACCATACTTAAGGTCATTACTGATAGTCACTCTAAGGCATTTTTCTTCGTTAAATTGTTGAAGAGCTTTACCAAGCACATTGTACTCATAACTTACATGTTTGGCACCAAAGTACATAACTTGACATCTATCTATAATGACATCCATCTGCCAGGTCTCGGTCCAATCCGCCAGTTTGTCTAAATCCATCTGAATCCTTAGGATGTCACGTTTGTCACTAGCACAGGCTATTTCCTAGTTCTTTGGGCGTGGTTGGGGCAAGGTGTATCCTTGAGCCTAGCGGGCGTTGTTGGATAAAGCAGGGAAGGACGCACGAGTGATCCAGCCACAACAAGAGAAGAAACGACGCCATATTGGCACAAGAGGCTTGACTAGATCTGGTCGCTCGTCAACAATGTTTGTCAATAAAATGATAAAAGAGTAATTTAGAGAAAAATATCTAGCATCTTTGTCGATATTGATTACATCGAAATGCATATGAAAGTGTATCTTGGGTAACAAATACTGTCTGATGAACGAAAAAATTGCATACCAAAAGTTTACAAAGTATCGGCTTACCTCAGCTGATAGAACTGGCCAAGGCTGCTGAGCAGACTGATTCTGATCACAAGAAAAAATAAAAATCCTGCTGGTATTCTTTATAATGAAAGATAAACTGATACTTTAAGTGAGATATACAACATAAGAAACACCTATATACAGTAGACAAGGATTCAATTCAGAGAATCGCGCTAGTCAAAACAAGAACTAAGGCTTAAGACACTATATATGTAAGACCAATACACAGAGATTTAAAGAAACGTTCGGGAATAGACTTAAAAGCAATGGAGTAAACATGAAGACTAGTTGGATGTTCAGAAACAAAATATTAACTTCGGTGTTTCATCTCTAGAAAATGTTGACTACACATGAGGGATATACGCAAGGCGACATCCCAGTCAGTAGAGAGAAACTGCCGGCTCTTGTATACACCATCCATTAACAACATGAACCTGACCATCTCTCATGAGTGAGTATAGCGGAATCAAATCCCTCATCTCACCACAGGCAATATTACTGAAGAGACTCAACATTCTGCATTATGACAACGCTGCTGCTTGAACAGCTCTCATTAAAAGATATGGCGTCAGTATTTTACTGAGCTGCAGTTTTCAAGCAGTGTGGACCTAAGGAACTTTGACATCAGGTGATACAGGATAAAGTTAAAATGATAGCTACCCGTTTGTATGAGTTCCCCGAGGGATGTGAACTCACGTCCTGCGGTTGCTACAAATATTTCAAGTGACGAATTAAAGATCTCAAGCGAAAGCCTTTCTGAGCCGTATTTCATCTTATTTATTTTTCTTTCCTCAAAGTTCTGTCCAGCAGTCACTACTGGGAACTGACATGTGGAAATGTCACTCCTTACAGTTATGCAATCATTAACATGAGGATAAGCTAACGTTAAGTATACACTTAATGTTTTTTTCGTAGGGACTATTTAGTTCTGTGAAGGATTAAGAAGGACTTGTCACAGTGATACACATTCAGTACACAACCGAATTTCTTTCCTCTTTCTTGATCTATTTTCCTCAATAAATAACTCCAAAAAACTTTGCGGTTTACCTTAATTTTTTACTTTAATCCTAAATGCAAACGGGCACCAGAATGTAAACTAATCTCATAGCGAAAAGCATAATGTGGAATTTCTCGATAGTCATTACTTTGTACCAGGTAACCCAATTTTTCTCTTTTTTTCCTTAGCTGAACGACGAGTCTAGTGCACAGATCATGGCTACTCGCGTAAGCGAGTAGCCATATATAGTTAGTTGCTTGCATTTGCACCGTCATCAAGGCAAACTTCTAAGAAACACTGCAGGTTCAAGTACAGAACCCTGTGATGCATCGCTGTGTATTATCACACGCTAGAAATTTATCGTCCCTTACTGTTCATTAACAAGAGGGTTTTACCAGGCTATGACTGTGTGAATGTAATGGGTGTATGAATTGGGCACGCGGAGCTAGGTCATGGAGCTTCAGGGAAGTGTGGGTTGTGCTGGAAGTGTCTTCTGTCCCTTACTTCTGTCTAATGCTTTCTGCCTAAGCTTCCTGTCCTTTGTTTGTTACTATTGTCCGGTGTCTCCTGTTCTAGTCTCCTCTTCTCTGTCCCTTGATCCTGTCCAGTGCTTCCAACTCTCTGTCTGTTACCTCTTATCTTAATGGTCCCTGATCCTGCTCTCTTATCCCCAACCTTCTGCTTGTTCCCTGCCTGCGCCTCACACTCACTGTTCTCCCCCGTCTACTCTCTCTCAGCCTGCTGCTTGTGCCTGCTAATGCTGCCCCATGCCTGTTCCTGCTTCCCTCTTTCTAATCTCTCTGTCCCTTTTCTCCTACATCTTAACGCCTCCCATTGTCCATTAATGGTCCATGCTCCTGTCCTCTGCCTGCTGCTCCTTACGTACTACCCCTGTTTCTGTCAACTGTCTTCTGTTTCTCATCCCCCTCCCCTTACATTTGCCCCTGACCCCTCTTACCTACTTCCTACTACCTTCTCGCTACTGTCTACTATCCCAGTTTACTTCATCTTGCCCAAGCCTAGAATTCCGGCCCCAAGAATACGACCTCATTCATCCTACTTACTCCCCATTACCTGTTGACACAGCCCCCTTTTTTCTCCTACTTACCGACCCTGCCTGCTGTCCCTTGCTCCAGCTTTCTGCTTCCCATATCCTGCCTACCGCTTAATACATGAACACTGCTTGTCAGTCCCTGCCCAGTATCCTCTATCGTCTCCTGCCTGCTGGCGCCGCTCTCCTGCTTACTGGCCTCTACTCCGTGCCTACTTACTTGAAAACCTGCCTACTACCCGTCCCTTCTCTCCCCTGGTTCCTGTTATTGTACAGCCTTCAGTCCCTGGGTACTCCCCGCTCTGCCTTGCTTGCTGTCTTCCACTCAGCACCCAACTCCCCCTCCCCCGTAGATAACTCTTTGTTGTTTTCGGCTCCTTGGTTACTGCTCCCTGCCCTATGCTTCCTGTCTGCTCCCCCAAGTTCCATGCCCTACTGCTCCTGCTTATTGCCCCCTTTCCTTTACCCCTTGCTTAATGCCTCCTGCCCGCTGCTCCCTACCCGTTGCCCTAAGCTTACTTCCCCCTTCCCAAGCCTACAACCCCCGCAATACTGCCCCTTGTTCTTACTCCTCCGCCTCCTATCTCCAGCGTGTTACCCCCTACCCACTCCCCTTAACTGTTATGTTCCAGCCTGTATTCCCCTGGATACTGTTTTCTACCAAGTACTTTAATCTGCTTGCCTGCTACCCTCAGCCCTACCTACTGCCTTGTGAATCTTGCTTGCTACCCCAAGACCCACTTACTGCTATCGCTCCTGCTTACCGTCCCCGGCTCTTTGTTTATTGACTACCCCTCCTGCGCCCAACCGTTTTCCCCTGTAGAATGTTGTCCCCCAGTCTACTCCCCCGTGCCCCATCCCATAACCTTCGGCCCCCGCCCACTAACCCTTGCCCACTGCCCCCTCCCGTACCTCATCTTCTTGCCCCCTGGTCATCGTTCAATACATTTGCCCACTAACCATACCCTCTTGCCCCTAACCATACCCTCCCTGTTGCTCCGTGTTTGTGCTCCGCCGCACTGACCCTGCCCATCCCTGGCGTCCTCCGCCCAGCCTTCCGCCCAACGCCCGCTACCAACGCCTTACCCCACCCCATCCCGCCTCCTGCCGCAGACCACCTGCCCGCAGTCTCCCCCAACCATCTGCCCCATACTCCCCCTTCTACCTACCCTAAACACCCCTACCATCTGCCTCCTAACCAAACCTCCCCCTACCACTTGCCCCCCATCACCTGCCCCAGCCTTCCTCTGCCACCTGGCACCAGTCTCCCCCTCCCATCTGGCACCAGCCTTCCCCTCCACCTGCTCCCAGCCTCCATCTACCGCCTGCCCCCAATTATCTGCCTCCTGCCACTTGCCCAGGCCGCCTTCCTCTTACCACCTACCCATAGCCACCTGTTTCCTTTAACCGTACTCTTACCACCTGACTCCTATCACTTGCTCCCAGCCATCTGCCTCCTACCACCTAGCCTCAGCTTCCTGACCACCACCACCTGCCCCTTCTACCTGCCCTAACCACCCAACTCCAGCTTTCAGCTCACAGCTCTTGGCTTCCTATTTATTGCTTCTTGTTTCCTGCCCTTCACCCGTGCCTACCTGTGCCCTCCCTATCGCCCCTCTGTCGCCTTCCCACACACCCCCTGCCCACTAACACCTCCCTCTCTGACCCCCTGCCTACAAAGCAAGGCAGTCTCCAGCAATCCAACCCACAATGCAGCCCCGTCTCTCGTCCCCTTTCCCGCAGAAAAGCAATGTTTCTATTCAACCTGCCAACAATGTAGTCCAGTCTCTACTTACCCTACCAACAATGTAGTCCCGTCTCTAGCCACCCGGACAACAATGTACTCTCGTTTCTAGCCACCCTGCCAACAATGTAGTCCCGTCTCTAGCCATCCTGACAACAATGTAGTCCTTCTCTAGCCACCCTGCCAACAATATAGTCCCGTGTCTAGACACCCTGCCAACAAT
>JAUUDW010168628.1:0-12028 GCA_032361385.1 Panulirus guttatus | reverse complement strand
CCTGAAGAAACTTAACCTACACACACGATAGCTCTGTCGATACCTCATTGTTACTTACAGTGGGTTTGTTCCTGTAGGCCGGACGGGAATCCTGTACCAATAGATCGGTGTTTGGGGAGCCAGTACTGGCTAGTACAGGGAAGCTTTCTGCCAACAGTACCTGGGTGGTCATTGTAGTGTTGCTGATTAGGCCGCTCGTTCACCACGAAAAGTGTTTACAAATCCGCATTCTGAGGTGTGACTTCGTTTTGCCAATATACAAAGCATTACAGCTGTTACTGGACACTCTTTCAGCATTTTTGCGTCACCATGAAGTTAGTCGGCTGGAAAAATATCCTTCACGTTTCAGCACTTTGGTTTTACAGACGATCTGTAGACGATACTATTAGTTTTCATTTCTAAGTCTGTGGATGACATTCCTTTATCTTTTGCAATGCTTGAATTCCCAGTATAACAACTTTGAATTTACATGTGTAAAAAAGTGATACCCTTCCCTTACCTGATATCAAGATAAGTAAATACGGTAATTCCTTCACGACGTAGGTATATAAGAAACCAACATTTACTGGTCTTTGCACGAAATTTACTTCTTTTATCCCGATCGAATATAAACGTAACTTGGTGGTGACCCTGGCTACACTAGCCTACATTACTCATCAAACACTGATCTTCCTGTCCTACAGGAACTAACCCACTATCATTAACAATGAAGTATCGACAGATTCATCCTATTTGTAGATAAGTTTTATAAGTCAGAATATAACTGTCTAGTTATGTTTTGAAATGTATATATTAACGTTAGGATATTTAATCATAAACTGTAATATGAATTCAGCTGAAACATGATTGCAGTGATTAACATTAGATTTGAATCCCATACCTAAAGATAAAAGACGAGGTTATTTTCCATTCCATCAGGCAGGGTTGTACGAGAAGTGGAGCAGCGACCAGCTGGCTAAGGCCCGTCGACAGAGCAGCAGGAGGCAGCGGGAGTACCTGACTCAGAAGCGGCAGCTGCAGCAGCAACAGCAGCAGCAGCCGGGAACAAAGTATGGCAGCAGCATCATGGCCCTCACCCTCATACACATGCAGGGACCACTCATGCTCCTCCTCATAGGACTTATTCTGGCTGGTCTGTCCTTCACCATCGAAGTCTTGGCACGTTTATATTTTTTCTGAGTAAAGTTACCACGGGCAGCCAGCATCTGGACACAGGATGGGACATTTCTCCATCGCAGTGTAATTCATTAATGTACTTGAAAATATCGTGAATGCAATCAAGCAGTCAAAACTCCCATCTCAGTTGCATAAGTAAGACGAACTGATCTAAAATCAGTAAATATGTTTTTGTCATTCAAGCATTAGTGTCTTTGGCTGTTGTACTGTAAATAAAACCATTTTCTTTTGTTATGTCCAAACAAAAGATGGTTATCAGCTAGAGGAAATCAGCAGCAACTGAAGTGCTAGCAAGAAAAACTCACTGTTGTACATGTACTTAAGCAATAATTAACTAATCCAGGATAAGTTTACCTCATGCGGTGGCACAGAGATTCTTTCTTTTCTTGTTAACAATGGGACAAAGTACCTCCATATGGGATGCGTCTGATTAAACCATCGACTTCAGCTGTTACAGGAAAAAGATTAGTTAGACGAGCGTGTACGCAACTCTGATCCAGTGATGTAAGTTTTGAAGTTTATTTCATTCTATTTTTTTACCATTTAATTATCTATATTTCAAATAATAAAGCAATAAGACTCTTGATTATGATTCTTTATTTCCTTAATACATATTCTTGTTTTGAAACAGCGTAAGGTAAAGAGAGATTGGGCCGAATAATCGCTGGTCTACAGTACTTTTTCACATCTTTCTTAACAAGCTTTGTTTGTGTGTGTGTGTGTGTGTGTGTGTGTGTGTGTGTGTGTGGACCTGATGAAAAATGCGAGAAATAGACCTCAATCCTCCCCTGCTAAGTACGTCAGGAGCCAGACCTCGTACATCTGAATATTGCTCTGTGCAACCAAAGCGTTGAAGGTGTTGCTTGCGCGCGCAAACTTTCCTCGGCCAATCACGGTGGCTACAAGCGGTTTCGAGCACCCACGCATCTGTCACTGTAAGCCCCTTAACCAATAGAATGAAATAAAACAAGGACACTGACGATTATGCTGACCAATCAGATTTCAGCTTCACCCATACTCTATGGTTGCATGTTAGTGAGATCTGGACTGTGTGATATATATACAACCACCCCCTGCAGAAAGGAGACACTGCCCTCTCTCTCTCTCCCCTTGTTGTACCGAAGACAGAGGTCTTCCTCAGTATATTGCCATATCCCATTCTTATCGCCTTCCACGGCTCCTTATCACAATAAGGTAAAGGTTTCTGATAGCTTTACCGTGTTTTTTCTTGACACATGAGTGCTACACATACCGCGCCTCTCGTCTGAACATGTGTCTAGGGTGATCACGGAAGCCTGATGGCTTTAGTGACTGGAGGTCTTTGTAGCCTTACTCGAATTGACCTGGTGCACAAGGGCAGTTCTATAGGTGGCACTTCAAGAGAGAAGCCCCGATTTTTGTGTGAAATACGAATAAGTTTCCTTCAGTATGATATACTGCTGTTGTCTGTATAAACGTGGATTAGTGTAACGTACCGAATTGAGAGTGAATATGGTGCAAGATTAATTTACAGATTGTCATTAACAATTAACGCGAGAGCAAAGCAAACAAAGCTTTGTAGTAGGATGCTGACATTTTCCATAACATGGGATTGGCGCGGATTTATGAAGGAGCGTATCTGGAGAAGATAGACTGAGATAAACTACAAAACAGAAAAGTTTCAGGTCAAAAAACAAATAAATGTTAAAGTGAAGATGAAATCAGGTGGAGGCTGGATTCCTTATGGAGAATAAATCAGAGAAAGAGGCAAATGATTGATCTCGGATGAAATACATGAGAGTATTTAGAGGGAAAAGAAAAGAGGTAAAGTTGAGGAAAAAATAAGATGATATATCTATAAGAATGGCCTGGGACGTACAAAATAGCCAAGAGTTCACACAGTTCACTGTGAGGGAACGTTTCCACCAAACATTACCCTGTGGAAAGAGAAATGTAAAATGATACAGAGCAGGGTGAATATACAATAATGCCTGTATACCTAGTGCATGCGTAGTTGATTCCTTCAATGGTTCGCATTCCTTAAGGAAGAAATTTATATAATTTGCTTATCATCAACATCCTATCTTTCATGCGAACACATGTGGAGAGGATGAGTGAGAAGAGCTGTCTCAGAGAATGTACTTGTCGAAAGCGAGGGTGAATAAGGAGAAGGGGGATATTGAGGAGCAGGCGGAAGGATGTAGCAAAAGGTCCTTTGAGTGATCGGGACCTGAACATGCAGAAGGGTGTGAGGCGTGCACGGGATAAAGCGAACTGTAGCGATGTGTTATACAGGAAGCAAAATGCTGCCATTGAGCTAAACCCAAAGCATATGAGGTGGTCGCGGGAAATCACAGATAGATCTAGAGAGCTTGGCTATGGATAGAGAGGACTCTAGTTTATGTACATTATGCATTCTTGGTGTTACCCATGAACTCGAAAGTAAGGGCTCTTAGAACACAAGGTTGCGCTAGTTCCAGTGGCAGGGATATGTAGACTCCCTTGGAATGAGAAGTTCTTGAAAAGACTGTACTCCCAATGATACAGCCTTGCCAAAAGTGACTTTGTACTTGAGGTGTAACCTGGAGCAGGCGGAGGCCGGGAACACATGAAATATAAAATCCTGTGTGTGTGGGAGTATGTGTGTGCGTGTGTGTGTATGTGTGTAATCATATGTATATGTATGCACAAAATCACAATAAATGCTGAAAAAACCACATGGAAAAGGAAACATGAGATTCTCAGCTCGTTCGTGTATTAACACACCTTCAGAGGGCAGTTATAGAATGATTCTGCAACTGTCCTCTGAAGATGTGTTAATACACGAAAGCGCTCAGGATCTCGTGTTTCTTTTTCCATGAAATTTTTTCAGCATTCTTATTTATGTATGGATTTATATGCTAATGAAGGAAATGAATCTTTAAAAGGTGAGTAGTGCAGATACTGAGGCAGAGGATGATGGTTAATGTGCTTCTAGCGACAATTCTCCTCTCTGATACTGTGGCTAAGCAGCTCCTACACTCAAGTAAGCGTCCTCACACCTCTGTGGTCAAGATGTCCATATACGCACTTTTTTAAGTCAGCTCATACACGTCCTCAAGTGTGCACTTAACACTGACTAAACTGACGAAAGTGTTTCGTAAATGTTGTAGCCAAGCTGCCTTTTCATCACAAAGTTACCTTTTCATTACACACTTTGTCGTCTATCTATATCGTCTATGATATGCTCAAATTATTCTGACGATCTGAAATCTAATCACCAACATATGTTGACCAACTTTGCTTTCAAAGATTTTACATTTACCCGTACCTCTACATGTATAAATCTGAATACACAGATGCGAAACAAGACGTCAGCTTGGCAGTGAGAGCAGTGCTGGAGGCGACGTCTCAGCCCTCCTGCTCCCTCATCCTCCTCACTGATGGCGTCACCTCACCCTCCACCATCCTCAAGGTAAGGTACTATTTGCTTCTATTTCGCGTGAAAGATTTCTATGCTACTGATTACCGTCAAGATATTGCCTACTCTTATCACCCGAGCTGTTGTACTTTATTCTTTATTTTAGTGTCCAATTGTATTTTATGATTTTGTGTTCAAATCTATCATATTCCACATAACTTCAAGAGGGCATATCCTTTTTCTTTGTGCAGCAATATTTTATGACATAAATGAATGTGTAGATCTGAGAGGTACTATTTTCCCGCCTATTCCTTATCTAAAACCTCAAATGCGGATTTTATCGTAGTTAAACACTTTGTGCACAGCTTACGATAAGTTTTATTCCAAAGTTACCGCAGTACAGTTTGCGAGCGAAAATACCGGACTTTTGGATCACCTGAACCTTTCGCGGAAGGGGATGGGTGATTATTTAGTTAAACTTTCTTATTTGATCACCATATTGTTAGGCTATTGTCTGAAAAATGCTATATCCATAAAGCGAGTTCTTTATGGCGTTCTTCGAAAACTTTCGAGTGATCTTCCGCCTCACAGCGCTGTAAATGGTTCGTTAAAGAAACAGTTAAATGAATCAATGACTAATTTCATTCCCCAGGAGGTGAGCAGCGAGGTATCTTCCCCTTGGGGAGTGACGGTGATGGAGGTGACGGCAGCGGAGGACGGTCAGGACGCCAACGTGACGCTGGCCCTGCTCTCCCAGCTGGTTGGCCAGGCTAGGCAGGTACAGGTCACTCTTTCAGTGTACGTGGGTTGGATAAATCACTAACATTACTGACCCATCAGGAGGGTCTGTCTCATTTTACTACTGAGGTGGGTATGTCACTCTGTGGCAAATAGGTCACTCTCATATTACTACTAAGTCAGAAGTCCCTCTCAAATTACAGCTGAGGCGGTCAGATTACTGTCACATTACAGCTGATACGATAAGGTCACTTCCACATTACTCGCGTGTCGGCAAAGTCACTAGCACTACTGGTGGGGAGTGTAGGTCAATCTCATATCATTACTGAGGTGGGTAGGCTACGCTAACGATAGTTTTGAAGTGGTTACGCCATTCTGACACTACTATTAGGACAAATAGGTTAGGAAGGTCACGCTCACAATTGAAGTTCAGGCAGGTAGATCTCATCATATTCTGCAGGGGAGGCGATCTATTCTGATATGATGAACAGCATTAATTCTTCAATGAGAACTAAAGTTGCTGGTCGTGGTCAGGTGCGGCTGGGGTCGTGGTGCGTGAGGGTGGTGGTAGTGAGCCACGACCCGGCCTTCCTCGTAGCCTTCGCTGAGTCCTCTCTCAAGGGCCGCCTCCTGGTGTGGGACACAAGGCTGCTGGTGGTCACCCGTCTCACCCTCCCACAGCTCCACGCCCTCCTCCCTACCTACTGGACCTTCTCCATGATGAACACCACCTTCCTCAATCTGGAGGACACGCCAGCTAGCATCAGGTAATACATATCGGGTGCCATCTTACTCTACTTGGTAAGACTGTAGACCCAACATTAAGAACCGTACAGAGTGAACATTATCATACCCAACCTTTAGGACATCTGACCACAGACAGACGAATACAATCATGCTCAGCCTAAATGACTTCGGCATTGGCGCAAACAAACCAAAAATTCGAAATCATATCAGGAGTTAAAAACGGGTGTAAATGATGGCATAAAGCTCACTGTTTTGAAGAACTTAATATTTTCCTGCCCTTACCATTCTGACTAAAATTAAAAACCTCTCCCTTTATCGGTGCAATTCAAACATCTATGCAGTACTGACTCACAGTTGCCTCTGTTGATAATGGGAAGCAGGATTGACATCGCTTACCGTTTTCTAAACTCGTTTAATCACGTTTGCAATCTATTATGTCTGCTAAGTAAGGAAATTGATGAGTATTTTCTAGTCCAAGAACCACCTAGTTTTTCTCGGCTTACTCTTCCTTTGGTACTGTTTTTATCAAATGCAAACCCGCCATTAGGTTACTGAGGTCCATTAAATAACACTATATTTCCTAGGATGAGATCTAAGGCTTAGTGTGGCCTTTATGTCCCCACATCATTTTGTCAAAAGGAAATACAAAACATTACCAACTTATGTATAATACCATTCCAGACCATTCTAGATCGAGGTGAATTAAACATTAATGTCTACGTCTCTCTACACTAAGGGATGTTAGCTTACGTAAAACATTAATCATAAAACCTGCTTTCTCTCACATCAGCCAAGAGAGATTTCATTCAATACGTTTGATATTTCGAGTCTGATGTATCTTTAAGGCATAACTGTTTATGTAAGAATAACAATGGATAACAGAAGTAATCATCTAAGCCAAAAATTGAAATCGTATGATGTGAAAGAACATGGATTAATCCTTTTCCTCTTTACCCTGAAGGTACAGACTCTACACCCACCTGCCCTACAGCCCAGACGGGGCCCAGATGATGCGGGTTGCTATCTGGTCTCAGAGAAATGGCATCGTTCGTCTGACTGGCCTGTCACTTTTCCCAGACAAATATTCAAAGTACGTGTTGTTTATCAGATATGTTTAATTTATTTAGAACGCATTTTATACGATTATATTGCCCAAAACATTATAGATAAGACTAACAAGCAAAACTGAAAGACAGCCTTATACTTGCATACTGAGAATATGTACATTTTTTTTTCCTATAGAACTGCCTTTATAAACAACAGCAAGACTTCCCATTTTCTAATTTGCACTGTTCATCAAAAGTAGAGGTGATCCCATATCAACAATAAACAAGTCGAATCCTTACAAGGCGACGTGATATACTCTAACATCATGTTTGTCAGATGTGCAGTAATGCTGCTTGACTCACAATTGAGGAGCTCTGAAAGATTTTATGTAATCATGGATTTCACAGGGTCAATAAGCCAGAAACTGAAGGAAAAAAATAGTAATTATATAAAGTAACAGGAGCAATCTCTATTCCTTTATCTGTCAAACATCAAAAATTAAAATCACGAGCAGCATTTCTGATGAACATTCGCAAATATTCTCGATCTAAGCAGTTAACTTTGCAGTTACTTTTCCCACTGCAAAGCCTTTTGTATCCTCAGCTTCTACGGAGCCACGGTGAACGTGACTGCCCTGCCCTGGCTGCCTTACTGGGGTGAGAAGGAGGTCAAGGCCCCGAACGGCACGGTCGTTAAGATATACTCAGGCAGTGACTACTTCACCCTCAGAACTATATCTGAAACCCTCAACTTCGTGTACAATCTTGTTCCTGCTGCTACGTGGGATGAGGTAATCAATCTACATATTGCAGTTTTAGTACATCTGACGGACGAGACCGGACGATGTTATCAGCCTGTAGAGTTTGAGTAATCCACATGAACTGCATAAGCTACAATACAGAGGCAGTTTGTTGGGTGTTCATTGAGTTGAATGTATCACACTGTGCTAGGACCCTTACATGAAACTGCCGGACCTTTGATTTGTTAATCTAGTTCTTGTGCCCAAGAGGGGGTTTGTGAGTCTTCAGTCTCCAACCTCAAAAGTAAAGGCTTAAGTTGCTGATTGTTATCATATGTTTTCACGAGTGTCCAGCTCCACCAGCCATATACAATAGTGAATACTTACGTGGCCTTTCTTCTTCTTAAATCCCAGCACGTATTCATTAGTACTGGAAGATGACAAAATATAACCACAAGAATGTATAAAGTTACATTTCTTCTCTTTTCTATTCTTCCGGAACACCAAAATAAATCCTTACTTTTTGAAGTCTCATGAAATACGTTGTGGTTGCTATTGCGGCCATCATTAAAAAAGATTCGTGACATCTGAAAAGGATGGTGTTCGTCTCGAAACTAAGCAGAAGGAATTAGAATGCGTAAGAGTCTCTGGCAGTTTATACTCCATCTCGTGAGGGATCACCCATATCAAGTATTCAGCACGTGACTCATAATGTGTTGCTGTTTGTCCCTCACTGTCTCCTCACGCACCCTCATAATGTGTTGAGGTTTGGCCCTCACTGGCTCCTAACGCATCCTCATAATGTGTTGAGATTTGTCCCTCACTGAATTCTCACGCATCCTCATAATGTGTTGAGGTTTGTCCCTCACTGGCTCCTCGCGCACCCTCATAATGTGTTGAGGTTTGACCCTCACCGGTTCCTGACACACCCTCATAATGTGTTGAGATTTGTCTCTCAAATAACCAGTTCATTACAGTACTGAAATAAAAGAATTGAAATAATAATCTGTCATCCTAGGTCCTTTCGTCCCACAAATCGTTAATTGATAGAAGGTTGGCATTTTCTCACTTTTTCATACACAAGTAAATAAGTGATGTCATTCTTTTAAGATAAACTTGGCAAGCTTGCGCATATGCCGCTTCGTAAGTTACTTTACCCTTCAAAAGGCAGAGCGCGAGTGTAGAGCTGATCATATGATTATTAAACCGTTTCAAACATATTTCAGACAACTATTCATGAATACCTTGACATAAGATATATGAAAGGGTAGATTTCTTAGGCTCATAATTAACTATGATATAAGAAACAATCTATCTCGTATACAACACTATCCAGACACTCTACTCATTCCTACAGGCACATATACACTGTCTTCTATGGAACCGATTCCTTGTCTCTTGTCTCCACAGGTAACGCTGAGAGTGAAGGAGAAGGTAGCATTCTTTACGGCAGTGAATTTCATGACCTTCTTACACCGTCTGAGCCGATATGACTATTCCTATACCCACGAGTTTCTCTACTTGGCATTTAGTATGGTCAAGCCCGCTATCAAACCCCAGTGGCAGAGCCTCTACTACCCGCTGACCGACCAGGTGTGGGTCGCTATGGTAGTGGTACTGCTACTCATGCCCGTCATCTTGTACATGGTAAGTCGTGAGAGGTAGAAAAACTGGCAAATTTATTCCAGAGAGAGAGAGAGAGAGAGAGAGAGAGAGAGAGAGAGAGAGAGAGAGAGAGAGAGAGTGGGGGTCAGTCATTTCCCTGCTACTGGAAGTAGCGCAGCCTTGAAGCCGCGGGGAACTCCTGGAAAACGATCCTCGGTAACGCCAGGACCCCTTCTCAATAAGAGATCCTGTGGCAACTATAAATAAGTAAACAGACACACACGCATGCATTTATCTCTCTCCTCAACTTTTTGTATAGAGCCTTGTATGAATACGTTATGCCTGTGACTGAGTAAAGTCGTAAGTATAGCCTAACAAGCGTTCAGTCATACTGTACAGATTAGCGTCAGAGGCCACCACAAAGATGCAGGCGGCACTATGTCAATGGGAACTGTGGCCCTCGAGGTGACGGGGATATTGGTGGGTCAGAACCTGCCACTGAGGCTCCCTGACATCGGTTCCAGTCGCCTGCTGCTGACGGTGTGGCTACTGTTTTCCTTCGTCATCGGAGCAGCCTACCGCGGTAACCTCACCGCTGCCCTCACCCTGCCCAAATTCCCACCTCGACCGGAGACCATAGAGGAGCTCGTCGATGCTGTTGACATGTAACTAAGCAGACTGAATATATCGTAGCATTACTTGCAGTAAAAACATATGCACTGGTCACTATATACTGTCCATGAAATGTAAGACATTACCCAGAATAAGATGCATTAATCTTTACCTCCATTAGAGTGTGAAAACTCTAAGCACTAAATAGCTGACTATAAAAATATCAATCTCCTTCACAAGCATACATACAGACACTCTCTGTCTCTCTGCAGACGTATTCACCCACATACGCACCAATCTAGGCTTATCTTGCATGAAGGAACGAGGTAATATCTGTGCTGCAATTATCATAACGTATTTACATTTCCCTCTGAATGACAGCAAAAAACGCGAATATTTGATATCTTCTCTACATGCAAATGCTTTCTATCTGCTGACTTGTGTCTACCTTTCAAGGGTAACTGTGCCTACGGTCGGAGGGGAATGGCACAAATTCTTTGCAGCTTCAGAATCGGAAGTCTACAGGAGATTTGCTGACATTGTATACATTGGCCCCACCACTTCAGAGGGACTGATCATGGCCACGAAACACAAGTGAGTTCTTACGATTATGAATATCAAAATATTCTTTCTTTCCATAAAGGCGTCTGGAGAATAAGACTTTAATTATTTTAATTACTTACTTCTGATTACTCTTAGCTTTTAGTTCACATTATCCTACCTGATGAGCAATAAGCTTTAGAATGGTTTTTATGAATAGGGGTAAATCGAAAATACAGAAGAGACGATGCTCAACTTTTTTCTTTTATAAATGCACACATATTATCATCAATGATATCACCTTTTAGACATATCTCTGTACACCCAAAGAATGATTATTTTTACGGATGAGCCGATGGATCTGAAAATGAACACTACGACTCCTATTGTTTCGGTAGGGTGGGTAAGCGTTAAGTGCCAGACTCGATTCTTAATAATCATGGTAGTTAATCTGTTTAGTAACTACTCTCACAATAAAAAAAATACATGACATGCATTGTAACTAAGTGAATACAGTATGCTCTACCTTGTATACTTTGCTCGACGTATATCGAGAAATATACATAAAGAAAACAAGGCTACCAATGTGAGGGAAGACCCTAGAGCGTTTGTTAAAATCCTTCGTACGTTAAGTCGTGTTGTTTAATGCAAAAACGTGCGGTATTTCTTTTGTTGGGTGTACATACGCATATCTGCCAATGTCAGGTTTATGGATTCACATCGCAGTATGCGAGATCTGGTGAGTCTATCACGAAGCAAACGAATTTTCATTTCGTGCAAGATATTCGCCATGTGAGGTGTGATACGACAGAAGACCTGAAGGCAGTTTACGGTTGACTAAGATCCTTGGAACAAAACTGGGTTTCCTGTTATATTCTACAGCTGACCAGCAAAGGGTATGGGATTACATAGGTATTTCGAACTGTAGGGTAAATGTTTATCAGAACATGTAGAAAGTTTATGGTGAGCAAAACGGAAAACACACATAGATATACAGATCACACGGACCCAAGGCCTAAGCGAGGTGGTCCGGCTGGCCTTAACACCCCTGAATAAGATGCAGTTCCTTTAAAAGCACTTGCATAAAAGGATAGCAAAGCAAAGGCTCTTTCTCCACCATTTAATCCCTCCGGCAACATACCGTACGGGAAGGGAAAGTAAATATATCTTGCAGAACTGATATATCTGAAGGGATTTTTCATAGGAAAATCAGAAGTTAGAGAAAATATAGATATGTCATGTGTCTTATCATCTAAGACGTGCATCCCTCACTATTTGATATAAGAACAATAACAAGATGATAACAGAGAATAATTGCTTCTTTCCCTACACGTCGAAGCTATGGAACACTACCCTCCCATGTCTTTGCCAATAACTATGACCTGGCTCATTTCAAGAGACATGTTTTTCACTTTCTCAAAAATTTGTAAATAATTTCCCTGTCT
>JAUUDW010168516.1:0-22736 GCA_032361385.1 Panulirus guttatus | reverse complement strand
AATCCCTTTCACTCCATCCTTCCACCTCCAATTTGGTCTCCCGCTTCTCCTTGTTCCCTCCACCTCTGAAACATATACCTTCTTTGTCAGCCTTTCCTCACTCATTTGTTCCATATGTCCAAACCATTTTAACACACCCTCTTCTGCTCTTTACACCACACTCTTTTTATTACCGCACATCTCTCTTACCCTTTTTTTTTTATGTTACATTACTTACTCGATCAAACCATCTCACACCACATAATTTCCTTAAACGTAGGAAACAACGATCAAGTATAATGATAATAATAGAAATATATATATAACACATACATACATGCTGTTTAAATTTTGTATCTTCTGTGACCATAATTCTTTTTTTCAATTCTATTCAAATATTGACAATCTTTGTGGACTCAGTATCTCATAAGGTATCTTCTTTTTATATTGTTTTCTGTTTCCAATGTTAGTAAGGTTGTGCTAGGAGAACCCACTCTACACCTGCCCATTAAGATGCCTCTAAATCAGAGCCCCCTATACACAGCCAAACCCCACAGATCTTTCAGTGGTGTCCCCTGACTTCCTTATACACCCTTGTTCAGTCTTATTTAGCTTCTTTTTGTAAACCCTTATATCATTTTCAAGAACATCCTTAATAGCTGGGAGTCATGCTGTTTACTTACATACCATCCATATCCAAGGCTGATGAACATCACTATTAGTGACTCAGCTACCTTGCATTTGTGTTGCCCACATCTTTTTTCTGTTTCTTGCAATAATGATTGACAGCATAAGTATAATTGTGCCTGAACTCATCCAATTCTTACTTGGATATTGATACCACAAGAATTTAAGATTTTCTGTGAAAATGTCCTTAAAAAACAGTGAAACTTTTCCAGACGTTTGTCTCTCTTTCCAAGTCTCATGACAGAATCTCATTTTAGGTAGTACTCTTTCATTCTTTGGCTGATGATGGTAGATTTGTGTCACAGCTTTGCGTAATTACCTTAGGACCAGTTTCTGAGAAAGAGTTACGGTCCAACCCAGGACTCATTCTAGAGGATCCTACACTCAAGCCAGCACTATGTTCAGTAGTTTGGAGTAAGAAGTTCTCTGACCAGACATTACTCACAGTGATACACAGACTCTGCAAAGTTGACTTTTTACTTGCAATGTAACCTCGAGCAGGTAGAGTCTACTACCACCCTGTTTATAAATTGTATACATATCTTCATAATTAAAGCATTTGCTCAAATATTCTGGTCTTAGTTTTTTAATTCCAGTTTTTATAGTGAAATTATAGTTTTGAAATTAGGATGTAACTCACTATAAAGAGGGGAGAAATATTGGCATTTCCTTTCAAGCTTTTTTTTCATGTAATACTAGTATTATTATTGCTGTTGTTAGTTTTTAGTGTTTGTTTGTTAATGGTGGTGTAACTTATAATCAGTATATGATTTGTTAGAATTTTCAATAATAGGGAAAGAGGATCCTTAGATTACTTGAGAAGTTACTGGAACCAAATTCCTGAATTAGTAATATGAGCCCCTTTGTTTTCATGTAAATTACTTATGACTTGCACAATTGAAAGTTGCTCTAGGTTATTAATTCTGAGTAGAACGCTACAAGATACCCTTTTATTTCACTGCCATTTATAGAATTACTGTATACTCTTGTTCAAGTATCTTTTTATTATAAACAGTTAAACACGTGGTTTTAAAGATCTTTGGCTGTTAATGAAAGTATAAGGCTTTTAGATGCTTAATGTCACAAAATATATCAAAATTTACTCTGATAGCTAGAACTGCACTTATTGCTTATCCCAAATTTGCCCTCCGGTTTTAAAAGATTATTTTTTTGGGTCAAGGGTATCATTATCACTGAGAAATGTTTTAAAAGGGCAGAATTTACCTTTGAATTTGTAATTATTGAAATTTTTTTGTATATGATATATATCAACATTTTATAGCAATGATAAGTTTGTTTCGTATGTCAATTTCTGTATCACTATGGTAATACTTCCTTATTTTCTCTGATTTTTCTTGTTATGTCATCTCAGTGAATAGTTTTACCCTGAGTGAAAGAACTGCTTAATATCAGTAACATTATACTAACTGAGGAATTTGAAAATATAGGTATACAGAGTACCAAAAATAACCAAAGGAGTTGGCTAATCATTCCCTGTTTTCAGTCTTGTGGCGTTGGAGTGTGAGATCTCAGTTTTACAAAATTACTTCTCACTTATAATAAAGAAGAAATATCCTTTAACCTTCAGACCAATTTTATGAGTTTCCTATGACTTTAAGGCTGTGCTCCACGTGTAAGTAGTGTAAAATGGGTTTCTTTAGGGAGAAAAGTTGCTTGATGACTGTGCTATTATCCACACACTGATGATGATATAGCCTCATTGAGGGTGGCTTCTTGCTTGCATTGGCTAACCATTTTCTATTTTCCACTTGTAGGTGGGGTCTACTAATACTGTTCCCAATGTCTGCATGCATGTATTCATTGTATCCACCACATTTAAATTTTAATGGAATTAATGATGACTGATCAGTATTTTGATAGATAGATAGATATAAGATGATGAATGAAACCTTTTTATGTAAATGAATATGCTAAGCGAATGATATTGTGCTAGAACAATTCAAATATGTATATATGGATCAGTTGAAGATGAGTGTACACATCATTATTTTCAGTAGTGAAGGAACACCATTCAGATGTAACAACTGTAACTAAAAATTTTCCCAAGTTGTCACAGACAATTAAAGTAACAACTGTTGAGTACATTTTCTTTTAAATGTGCTTTAACCCAGTTTAAATGCAATTTATGTTTTTACAACAAAGTTTTAATAAATTCTTTACATCAGGTCATTTATTAGGACAGTTTACAAAATGTTTAAGACTAAGATTGCTCGGGAGTTACTCTTATGGAAACAGGACAGCCTGTCTGTCAGCATAAGGAGACTGTGGATTTTTTGGTGCCTGAAGTTAGGTGAACAAGATAAAAACAAAATTAGAATCACATTCATGGAGTTTTCTAATGGAATGTGTGATAGAAGAATGAAAATTGTTGAATTCTCCATGTTAATCTCATAGTCTGCTATTGTTATTGTTCAAGAAGAGAGAAAAAATGAGGATAGTCTCATTGTATATAAAACAAATATTTCTGGAAATTATTGTAAACATCAGATTTATAAACATTATGATAAGAAAAAATTTGTGTAAATATATATGTGTAAAAAGAACTATATATATTATTTGTTGTTTTCTTCAAAAGATGCTTGTGATTGTCATATTTTCTGTTAACGACAAAACTGTAAATATCACTCATAATCATGTATTCATATATGCCATATGTAGCATTCTATTTTTCCTACTTTTTTCACATATTGCCTAGGTCATACTTTCCTCATGACTATTCATGCATAACATATTCATTGTTTCATTTTTTCTTCATTTGTTGATTCATTTTTGAGATTAATTATACAAGCTTGGATAAGATGGCCACATTCTGTAGTCTAGAAATTACAGAAATGTCTATCTATATATCTATCTATATCTCTGATGCCTGTTCGTATTGGAATTCTCTCAAAGGGGTGGCTACAGCAACAGTCTCTCCATAATTAATGAACTTCTGTGCCACTTTTTAGCCTTTATTGCCTCTCCCGTAATAGTCATTGGCAGAACTCAAGTCTAGCGCAGTGTTTGCAGAGGCTCCTACCTAATGTTCCTAATGAGTACAACTATCCAATGCTTTTACCTGATGTTTCTACATGATATTCCTACTTAAATGTTCCTACCTACTACTTCTATCTACCGCTCCTACCATTTTGCCTGAAGGCAGGGCTTGCGCATAGTACTCACTGCAGGAAAATCTGGAGTTGCGAAGGGTGAGCTGCTTGAGTTAAGTGTTTTCAAGTGTTACATATGACTAAGGAGAGAATTTAAGTTTGTAGACAAAATGCCAGTAGTCCACTTGTTAGTGAAACAGAAAGAAAAGACAGCTACCTGGGTCAAAGGAGTGCAAATTAGCAACCACTAAAGTGCTGGCTTCCTAAGCTGATGTCACTAACCCAACTGATACCCAGGTGGGTAGTACTGGTAAATATAAAATTATGTGAATCTATTTGAGTACGGTATTTCATTATAAAGCCCAAAAGATATTTGTCACTTGGACTTTTGTTTAATTTGTCTGGCAATTCAAAATAGATCCTCACCTTTATTTACAACAAATGGAAAGCAATGGTAATGGGTTTTGTTAGCTGTTTTGTTGGAGATTTTTAACAAGATTCTTTTTGCAAGAAAAAACTAATATTTCAAAAGCATTGCATAAAAGTAACTGATGAGGGCATTCTTTGTTTATGTAACACTTAACAGTAGTTAATCAACAGACTGTGATTCACATATACAGAGCTGTTATTATGTAAGATGTGTTCTCTTATACCTTTTGGATGGAGTTATTACATGGAGCTAACTATCTATGTATCTATCTCTCTCTCTATATATATATGTATTTGATGCCTGTTCCCATCTGAAACTCCCTCGAGGGAGTCTCCTTAACTAGTGAACTCCATCGCCGCTTCTTATCCTTTAGCACCTCCTCCTTAACAGGCCACTGGCAGAGGGCAACTCTAGCACAGTGTTTGCAGGGGCTCCTACCTGATGTTCCTACTGACTACTACTACGTAATGCTGAATGGAACTACTGAATCCTAATACAAAAGCTCTGCTTACAGCACCTGTTCTTAGGGACATATTACCTCTTTATCAATGTAGCTGTTACTAAAGAGCTTCATGGTGCACCGATGAGGGTATTTTAATGTGATAGTCTTATTAGAAGTATGGATTGGTTGCCTTTGGAAGCACAGTCATATGCGAGTTATTCTTTCTCTTAGTGATGTTTCAATTACAACTGTATATTTCAGTCTACTTGGCATTACATGATCCAAGAACACATTTTAGCATTTTATAAGTTTTTTTTTCCCATCATTTTCTTCAATTTCTTACTTCCAAGTATCTTCAGTTTTACTTTGTTTTTATAAACATCCATCATTCTTTTTGCCCATTCACAGTACAGGTAAAAGCAAGTGTCAACTGTTTCATTAATGTTATAGCAGTGAGTAAATCATAATTTGGTTAAGAAAGCTGCTACTCTCATGTTGAATGTATGGATTGCATTTTCTTCATCAAATGGGAAGGATCTCCCTTGAAAGTTAATAGCAGTTCTTAAGGCACCGAGAGTTAGTCTCAGACTGCACAGGGTTGTTTGTCAAATACGGTGTTTGAATCTTTGCTTTCTTATATGTGATTTATGGGAGGATTGTTCTTTGTCAGTTTTTGCCTACACAATTGCTGAAACACTCTTAGTGAGTTAGCATCAAGAACAGACAAACAAGTCACATTTTCTCACATCCACTCTCAAGCTGTCACCTTCCATACATCCATGTGTTTCGTGGTATCTTTTCCCTTCCCTTTGTATAGCTTCTGACATACACATTCTAAGTATCAGTTCATCTTTCTTCTGTTATGCTTTTCATACAGTATGTCAAAACCTTATCAGATTAATCTTGTCAGCTTTCTCAGTCAGACTGCACTCTCTGCCTTGCTTATTTGTTGTTCTCTTTATTCCATGCATGAGTTGACCTTGTCGTTAGGCATTTCATTTCCAACACGTCCACCCATTTCCTTGGTTTTGTTTTCTGATTATGAAATGTTCATGTCAATGATTTTCTCATGGTGAAATTCATAGATTTTAAATTCTTATCAAATCCTTAGATAAGTTTTGAGAATATGATCTTGACTAGGTCTGAGGAAAGAATACACATGGCTGAGTTGTTTTTAGGTAGGCAGTAGTTGGTAGGCAGCCAGTGATCAGGGAGTTATGTTTACCAGTACTACCAGCCTGAATATTGGGAGAGTTAGTGCACTCCTCCGACCCAGGTAGCTGTCTTTTCTTGCTACCTCACCCACATGTGGACTACTGGCATTCTGTCCACAAACATACAATCTCTCCTTATAATACGTAACACTTGACATACTTAACGCACACTGCTCATTCTTCATAACTAGATTTTGCTGTGGTGATTGCCTTGTGTTAGCCCTGCCTCTTGGCATAAAGGTAGGGGTATTAGACAGTATCACAGGGGGGAGCATTAGGTACAAATAGGAGGTAGGAACATTAGGAAGGCACATTAGGTAGAAGTAGTCTGTAAGAACATTAGGTAGGAGCCTCTGCAAACAGTATGCTAGAGATGCATTCTGCCCGTGGCCTGTAAAGCATTAGGCACCAAAGGCTAAGAAGCAACACCGTAGTTTCGATGGTCATGGATACTCTATTGCCATAGCCATCCCCTTGAGGGATTTCCAGCTGGGAACAGGCTTCAGAGATATATAGACAGATAGACAGAGTTGTTTTCATTATGAAATGAAAAATGTATATTGGAGAATTTTTCATTCATCATGCAGTGTCTTACCATTAATACTGATTATTGAAATATAACTTTTGATCAAAATAGTTCCTTTAATAGTTTCATTTGCTGGCTTTATTAGTCAGTATAATAATTTAGATACTATTTGATGTATTCCGGAGCAGAGAGAACCTTCAGTCTTCAGCTCGGTTGATTTTTGATCCATCAAAATATCTTTCAGCATTTAGCTTCTCACATGTTACCATTCTGTTCAATCTCATTTTCATGATTAGTCATGAAATTCATGTCAGTTTATGAGAACTTTTCACATTTTTCATACCACATAAAGTGCTGTTGATTTACAGCAGTATTCATAGTTTTGTATAGTGTAAATATTTTGTATATTTGTAGCAGATGATGGCCAGTTTAGCCATATGTTAGGTAATCTGGCAGTGGTGGACTTAAAACTCTGGTACAACATGGAAACTCCAATTATTATGTAGTAGTAAGAATGTAATTGAATATACTCTTATGTAGTGAAGTGGATAAAAGTTATACATACTGATATGATATGTGTTTGGTAACATTTCAAATATAGCTTAATTGATATTTTATTACTTTGATTTTATGACAACTTACTTGTGAAAGACCAGATGTCAGTAAAAAACATTTTCAAAAGATTCTGCAATTGAGTAATAAATGTTAAGACTGAATGCTATGTTTTATTAATGACTTTTTTTTTTCATGCTTGATGGCTGTTTCCTGCATTAGCGAGGTAGTGCTAGGAACAGACAAAGAAAGGACACATCTGCTTATATCCATTCTCTAGCTGTCATGTTTAATGCAGCGAAACCACAGATACACACCCACGTGCATTCCCCACCGACCTTTCCATGGTTTTACCTGGATGCTCCACATGCCTTGGTTCAGGCCTTTGACAGCACGACGACCCTGGTATACCACATCATTCATGGTAATGCAGAAAATATATCAATATTTGTTCTTGATTTCAAACACACACATACACAAGGTTTAAAAGTTAGGAGACAGGGCCCAATTAATGTAGAATTCTGTTCCCATACTTTTCAAGTAGTTAACTACTAATAAGTTATTACACACTTCAAGAGATGGGGCCCCACAAGTGTATAACTTCCTCCTCACATAATACAAATAGGGAATTACACACAGGGCACCATGCTTTGGTTTCCCTAGATTTGGTCACCCATGTTATTAACAGTTTTTGAGGCTAGGAAATTCATTTGAGTTTTGAAGATAATCTCCAGCTTAAATGAAAATGTCATCTACTGAATTGATAATTGAGCTATTATACAAGGATGTTAGTATTGAAACCACTCGAACTACATTTTCTAATGCACATTGCAATATAGGTTACAGAAACAGAAAATTATTGTTCATTCCTGCACGTTATATGTATTAATGAAGCATTAGTGGTAAAATTACTTGAAAGCTCTCGCATGCTGTATGGTGAAGTTTGAGAGGTATTTGTATTCGGATCATGTATTTGTGTATAGTATAAGTGTATTAAGTATATTACTGGTTGTATGAGTTTTATACTTAAAGTAAGTTTTCTGTTAAGGTTATTCATTGGGAGCTGTATATCTACTTTACAGAAGGTTTACATTCATAGTTTTAAAATGGCCTTTTTATTCCCATAAATATTAAGATGAATGGTTTCATTGTGATTCCCAAAGACACTAACGAAAACATATACGAAGGGAGGTGAAATTTGGTTGCTTTTATTTGCAGTGATTTTCATAGCATAGCTGAAGATGGGTTCTAGAATGCTTAGCGTTACGTGATGTTGTTAAACTAATCTCTATTACTGGTCTGGAAGTCAGTGAATTTTAACTCGATATAAAAGTTTTTGGTTAGAACCTTTTTTTACGTGAAAGTTTCAAGTCAGGATCCTGAAGATTGTGTGTTAGTCATCAGCAAGAAACTTTTTTTTTTCCCCAAACAAGTTTAAACTATATATGACTATTGTTGAAGAAGAGTTTACTGGCCAAAGATGTGTCGGAAGCATTACTTGGTGTTACTGCATTTCACTGTGCTGTTTTTCAAAGCAGGACATGAATGATGCATTGATGTATTGGTTACAGACTAAAGTAGAATACAGAAACTAGTTCTGGTGGATTATGATCTTGCAGATTGTTGAAAAATGTGATACTCTATGCCATACTTGTGTATATAGTTGATGTGCTTATAAATAAAGATTTAGATTTCGAGTATGAATATCTTTTTGCCATAATTTCATGTTTATGTACACTAATGTTTAATATGTTTTGGTAAAATCAGATTACTTTATATGGTATACAAATGGCTTTATTTTAAATTCATAGTAAAAGCCCATTAATATCACAACATCATATATAGGAATAAATTATGCATAAATAGTTAATAAATATCAAGTGTATAAGATTTTCTGTAGTGATGTGACACTTGATAAATTATATTATCAAAGTAACCGTAAACATTTAAGATTAGTTTTTTCATAAATAAAAGTTACATTTAAGCAGATTAAACTGATCTTAAAGGAATGTACAATAATGTAGATGACTGAACACAGAATTTGTAGAATATAGTACCTAAGAGATATTAGGGTACAAATTAATACTACTGGGATAATGGAAACTAAAATGTAGCTGCGTGTGTGTGTGTTTTTCTATATCTTTGGGCACAGTAGTAGTATTCTGATTTGGTTTGAGGAAGTGGAAAATTGTTTGAGAAGTAAGGACTAAGATAATTGTAGTAAAACTTTTGATACACAGTGTATCTGATCTGTGAGTGCATTTTTTTTTTTTTTCAAATCTGGTCCTTATCAATACCCAAGGAAAGATTTCTGTGTGTGTAGCAAGATGTAAGGGTGAAGATGTTAACTTAGTAAACCAAGCAGGCTTGAGAGACAGTAATCAACTAGTTTGTGTAAAGAGGATGATGGTAAGACTTAGACAAAGAATGATATGGATAATTTTTCAAAGAAAGGTGTGTAATGGTTTTACTGGATACTGATACTTGGTAATGATGCATAGTTAAAAGTAAGACATACGGATTTGGTCTTACAAAGGCCACTTAGCAAAGAATGTTCTAATATCAATGAAGATTTGCATTTCAATATCAGAATGGAGAGTCTGAGGCACTATGGTAAGACACTAAAGAGGCTTGTTCTCTGGCTTATTTTCCTGCTTCTCTTGCTCCTTGAGTTTATTGGTATGGGTAAAGCTTGTCATAGATGCTCTGGGCCAGGACTTTAATCCCCTCGTAAGTTTCTATTCCAGTAGGCTCAATTTGTTCCCTTGGTAGGATGAATCCATATTTTCCTATGAGATAGATAACAATTAGAATACTGCTTCAAGATTGGTCAGTGTTGTTTTATAATTAGAAGGATGTAATTAGTCAAGAACCTCAGAATATTAGTGTAAGCAGCATACTATTGAGTTATTTAGAGATTTGTCACAATGTCATGTAGTTTGCTATTGCTAAAGAATTGTGTTGATAATCTGTAATGTATGGTTCAAGAAATTAATCAAATTGCTTAAACTGAGTAATGTTTAAAGAATTATGAACCATGAATAACACTGACACAACACATGCGTAACAAAACAAAAATAATTCCTTTATGAAAACTCGCTTCAGTGTGCTTTGACATCTGGTTCTTTGCAACAGCACTACACCCCAACCACCCAAACTACATCATAGACAACCACCACTTCCTAAGTAAAAACATAAACTTATCTTTGCTTCACTCTAACATCCTGTAATGCAGGGCCCCCCAGTACTCAGGAAGTCAGCCACAACCACCAGGCAGGACTACAGGTCATAAAGTGTAATGATGTGTGTGTCACTGCAGTGTGTGGATGAGTGCAGGGCAATGAGCAGTAAATGTTATGTGTCTTCACTAGGGTAGTTGCATCATGGACATGAAAGGACTTGAGATATTTTGAATCAGTGTTTGTAATATTGCAGGGATGGGTGATGTCCAGAGTGTAGACTTGTACTTGTTTAGGGATTGGATGTATGATTGGTGGATTGGTGTTCAAGACTGAGTTATGATGGCATTTCTTTTGTGCTTGCTGAGTCGTTTCAGTGTCTACATGTTTTGTCAGTGTTTGTTGGTGGTGGGTGGATGTGTGAGCGTAGGATACTAAAACGTTAAGCAGAGACATGCTTTTTATCTCCACTTGGTGTCGGTGGTTAGTTATGGAGTGGTTTGGACAGGAAGGTTCTATGCTGTTGCATAGAATTAAGTGCCAAGCATATTGAGATATGAATGTATCGAGAGGAAATTCTGTTTTTGTTGTGCAGATGTTGGATCCAGGTGGTTAGGCACATAACCCCTGAACCCCTTATCCAGGGGTTCCTATATCTTCAAGGCTTGCAGCTCTTTGTATCTGGGCCAGGAACAAAGAAATCACCTCATTCCCTTGCATCCACATTCTACCTGTTATGCACAATGTGCTAAAACTAGAGACCTCAGTGCAAAACTAGACCCCACAGACATTTCCATGATGTCTTTTCTACTGTTTTGTATCTGGTAGTTCAGCCCACTGACACCACTTCTGTATACTACATCACTCCAATTCACTTTGTCCCTTGCACACCTTGCACTTCTACATGGGGCCGCAAACCTTCAGAGGATCTATCACTCTATCCTTCCACCTTTTTTGTTTCTCCCTTTTCCTTTTTCCCCCCACTTTCAATATTTATGCCCTCTTGGTCATCCTTTACTCAGTGATCCTCTCCATATGTCAAAACCCTTTCAGCACACCCTCTTCAGCCCCCTCATACATTCACCTCTAACCACCATATTTCTTACATGATGTCCATTGCTGTCAGTAAATTAGTTTGAAGTAGGGGAAGTAGTTATTTAAGATATCACACTCAGGATAGATTATTTACATGATAAAGAGTGGCAATACATAATATGGTAGCAAGTCTCCCTTAGCGAAATGGGCATCTCAGTCCTTTACGAGCCTTACAACCTTAAAATTAGTCTCCATTAATGATGCATACGTGTATTCACCTGATCTGTAGAATAAATTTGAAGAGTGACACTTCAGATGTCTCTCTCTGTTCTTACATTCTCTCTGGGCTGCCTTCATGCCATTTTAGGAAAATATTTTCAGGTTTAGGTCTGATGATTTGGAGACGAGCATGGCATGAATGCTGTTACAAGATGTCCATTCTGTTATATTAATGTCAGTTTTATATGTTGTTAGACATTTTACCCAGCAGATAAGTGTCTTTAGTCCTCAGTTCATAGGCTCTTGGGAAAAATTCAAATGAAAATTTCCAGCAAAGGGGAGCATTAGGCTATACCAAAACTTGCATTTCAGATGAACATCTTCAATAGCTGCTCTTTTGTCTGGTATTTGGCATTGTAAGGATTCTTATCTTTCAAGGCTTTAGATATCTGCCTTATATGGGCAGTAGTGATTCTTATTGATCATATCTCTTGAAAAGGAAAGCTAATAATTCTGAATGTATGACAGCAAATCGAGATTAAACTGTGGTTTTTGCGTTCTCGATGGAGTTATCATTTAAATTCGTGATTTCACTGAATACTTGGTGAAAGGTTTATGCTGTAAAACTACTTGTCATATTTAGAAAGAGTGGCTGATGATTAACACTTACCTGAATCACGAAGTTCAAGGGTGTAGCAGTAACGAATCCCAGCAACACCTTTAGCATAATCCCCAGAAGAACCAGATGCGATGTACAGAACATCTGGAATACTCCCTATTGTGTACCTGGGGAAGGAAAGATGGTTCAGGGAAACTGCTGCGTCATTCATAATCGTACGACATTCCATGTATTATTGTTATCTCTAGAGGTTGAAATATATGTAGATAATTTTGATTTTGTAGATATCTTTTTTGTGTAAAACGAAATTAACCATATCTTCTACTGTTTACAGTTCCTCTACCACATACATGCTTGTGCAGCTTTTACAATGGAATTGTTATGTATTGTACATACAGTTCATAGGTTCTTGCGGATAGATAATTTTTTCCATATTTTCAACTCATGTGTTGATGTCAGTAGATAAAAGATATTATTTTCCTTTACAGTTTCTTCATGGTAACAGAAATATGTATTCATTGAATAGCCTTCTCATCCAATTTTCAGGAAGAATAGTTAACAGTAATTATTTAGAAAATTTTCAAAAATGAAATAACAGTTTTTTGATGATATTGATACAGTGATTTGAAGAATTAATGGTACTTGCAGCAAAGTATGTATGTACTGCACTGAATATCTTTCTGTGGTGAAAACCTGTTTATTCTGTATATATTAGGTATTCAAGCCTATAGCCATTAGAGATATAGTCAGGAGTGATATTACTATCTATATATCTATCTACCTATTTCGCTGATGCTCATTCCCTTTAGGACTACCTCAAGTGGCAAAAGTCTCCATAACGGGTGAACTCCAGTACCACTTCTAAGCCTTTAGGGCCTCACCCTTAACAGGCCACTGGCATAGGGCAAATCCAGTGCAGTGTTTTGAGAGGCTCCTACCTAATGTTCCAACTGACTACTTATACCTAAAGCTCCTGTGTAATATTTCTAATATTTTGAAATAATGGCTAGTGTTATAATGGTTAATTAACTTTATATAATCCTAAGACCCCTTTGTATGGGTCTCTACAGCTTTATGGGTGTGCTCAATGCAGAAGCAAGTTAAGGTTGGCTGTTTTAGGTCAAGAAGGACCTTGACACCATACATTTTTCTTATGCTGAAGCTGATTTCCCACTCTCAGGCAGGGTACAGTAAGATCGATATGATATATACTTGATTTGCAGTAGTAGATTATAGGTAACCACCGGCCAGGGAGGTATGTCACTGGGACTACCAGCCTTGGTAATTGGAGGGTTAGTGTCGGCTACTTAGTGAACCAGCACTTCAGTGGTTGTCAAGTTGCACTCCTCTGACCCAGGTAGCTGTCTTTTCTTTAAGCCTTACCAACACATAGACTGCTACCATTCTGTCCATGAACATACAATCTCTCTTTGTAATATGTAGCACTTGAGAGCACTTAACACACACAACTCATTCTTCGAAATTAGATTTTCCTGTGATGAGCGCTATGTGCTAGCCCTGCCTTTTAGCAAAATGGTAGGAGCAGTAGATAAAAGTAGTAGGTAGGAACATTTAGGTGTAAGCATTAGGTAGAAGTAGTAGTTTGGAATATTAGGTAGAAGCAGTCGATAAGAACACAACATAGGAACCTCTGGAAGCACTGCACTAGAGTTGCCCTCTACCAGTTATTTGTTAAGGGAGAGGCACTTAAAGGGTAAGAAGCGGCATTGGAGATCATTCATGGAGCCTCTTTTACCGTGACCAACCTCCTTGAGGGAATTTCCAAAGGGAACAAGTATCAGCGATGGATAGTTAGATGTTGCAGTAAAGTCAGTGATGCACGTGATCTGTTATTTGCTGATAATCACGAGAAGAAATGAAACACGATAAGTCCTGAGTGCACTTCCAATTACATTACAACTTAAGGGGAAACTTAAAAATGAGGTGGAAGTAATTTACATGAAATTGCACGTGGGACTTAACATGTTTCATTTTTCCTTGTGGTTATCATCAAATGATATTATAGATATATGTATATATTGGAATATAGAGAGGACATAATCACTTGATGTTCCAAGAACTGGCGGTAAATTATCTTCCTTTCTCACGTTATTATTTTTGACTTGTATTTCAGTGTTTTTGTTGTTGTTTTTAAAATCACCAATACTAGCCCATTTCAGGACTATTCATATAGTCTGATGTCCATCACTGAAATCGGTTAATTTTGACAAGTTTACCTTTTGTCATTAGATGATTTTTCAATGGCTATTGCATCTTAATGATTGTGGATCACTTACTTTGTATTGCTGACATTCTTGATGGCTTGGATGGCAAGGTTTCCAACATCATACAATTCTTGATAGTCAGGTAGGTGCTCTTTTTTGTATCCCCAGGGTAGCAGCCACATTTGAGCATAGGCATGAAGGCTTAAGTACGCTATCAGCTGCAATGGTCATATCACATTCAGTGTGTTTATGTTGTTTATAAGTAAGGCTTGTCATTCCTGTATATAAACTGATAAAAAACACGTTTTGAAAATTTGAAATGTTGTGTATAGTTCCCTTCTGAACATTGTTCAGAATGTGGAAGGTTGAAACTTCCACGGATATAAATACAAAAGGAGTTAACACTCCTAAAAAACAAAACTGCCATGTGAAAGTAAAAAGATAATATTGTCAGTCTGAATCAGTGATTAGATATTTACGAAAAGAAGGGAAATACTGAGGGAATGCAGAAAATACATTGAGAGGCGAATGATGCCAACATTTAGAGGTATAAGAAATATATCTCACAATAGTGGGCTTTCTAATAAATTGTTGTAGTATAAGGTGGTAATGAGAATGACATGGAAACCTTAAGCATAATGCAGAGGGAATATCATGGAAACCTTAAGCATAATGCAGAGGGAATATCATGGAAACCGTAAGCATAATGCAGAGTTACCATAATTTTTAACCTCTCAAGGATAATGTAAAGTTACAATATTCTTTAACATCAAAAAGTTATGTAAAGTTTCAGTATTCTTTAAACTCTACAGGATATTGTAGTCAGAATATTCTTTTATGTCTAATGGATAATGTAGAGCCTTCTTTGATATCTCAGTTTGGATGCCTTTGCTAGAACCCTGGTTTCTAGTGTGGTATCTTGTTGTAATTAATTCTCTTTATCGAGTTCCCTGGTCTTGCTTCACAGTGGAGTACTCTAGATTAAACCTTTTATGTACTTAATATATGTGCAAAGAACATTCCTCAGCATGAGGTATTTACATTACTTGTATGCTGTAATAAGGTAAGTTTTATACTTAGAATATTGCTGATGCCTCAAAAGTAGTAAGGGAAGCCATACCATGCTTAGATTGGTTCATATCATGTTATGCTCTGCCCATACATTGGTAGTAGAGTGTAAATAAGAAAAGACTCATGGAGTGATTAGATTGAATTTAATTTTTCATTGAATGCAAAGTAGAAATAGCTTGAAATCTTTTGACAGCTCTATGACAATTTTGTTAAAGAGCATGAGACTCATATTGTGCAAAACTAAAAAGCATTGTTGTCATACCTCGTTTTTGTGGTCCATGATGAAATCTCGGAGAGCTCTGGTCTCTGGCTCTGAGAAAGGTTTCTCGCCAGCATAGATTACACTGCATGGGTCATCAGAAGAGCCACCTGTAAACCACTTGTGGCCAAAGTTCCTGTTAGCATCTGTCCCCTGACATTTGGGTTGCTTGGGGTTGGTGGAGCGGGTCTTACGCCAGAGGCGGTCATGATGGCGGGAATATTCATAGCCTTAAAAAAATTGATACAAAATGATAATCAACTAAGCTATTATTCTGGTAGTAAATGTGTCTTTTTTCTAGAAATAAGCTTATTATTAACTGACACACTAGAGTGAAAAGAGAGTTTTGACATTTTCTGCTTCATTTTTATAATCATACTCACATTTTTAGTCATATATGCTCTATCTCATTAAAGAATATGCACTTTCAGTTTCTGTTACAGCATTTGATCTCTAATATTACTTGTGATAGGATATTCATTTATGTTGTGGCATTTTATGTGTACCACTTAAATCTACTCTCTAGGGAAGTAAAGAAGTGCATAATGTAAAAGTACTGCACCCTTTTCCCATGTTGCTTACTGCTTTGGCTGCGCTTACAGTGTGGCACCATGTATTTGTCTGCATATTCTTTGACCTTAGAAAGAGTTCTATTTTCTTCTTAATTCCCTTATTGTTTCCCCTAGATTTCCAATTCTTTTACTGTTCCCCAGATTTCTTTGTGTAAATTGGATGCAACAGCTCAACCCTTTCATATGGTGCAGCAAGTGGCATAAGGCCTTGCTCATGTGACCTAATACTAATAATTCAGTTACTACAGGAAATATTTTGCAAAGGATACAGTTATGTGTTCAGCTAAAAAAGATGTGGAGATATTTAGGTAACCAAAAGTTACAGTAGATTCTGTAAGTGCCATTTTGCTCTTAAGTGTAAGAGGGGAAATGATTCTGTAAGGTGGATGTATCAATATCGTTGCAGATGACTGAAGTTGATTGCACTATTACTAACCATCAGGGTTGACCAAGGGCATGATGTACCAGTTAAACTGCCTGATAAGATCTGGGTCCTCCCAGCTGAATTCAACCAGGCGCTGGAGGATGTACATTGCAGTAGCAGGGGCAATCCATTCCCGAGCATGAATCCCTGCACAATTGGGAAAAAAGAAATATGTATTTCATAAATGAAATATTAATTAGGCTTTTCTAGAATCATTGGCTTTTGCAGTAAGTTAGTTATAAGATATATCTTGGGAGGGATAGACAGACTACAATAAGTGTTGGTACTTAGCTTTATCCAACAAGTGATCATTACACCATTATAGGCCTTTGCATTGACTCAGCATTAATGTATTATTAATATAATTGTAGCATATACTTTGCTGTGGGGCCTATCAGAATAGTCCATCTGGAAAGTATTTATTCAGAAGTTGGATTCAAAGCAAAAAAATTCTTATTCACCTGCATCAATCCAGATTGCGGGTTTGTTTGGTCCACTGGACACCTTGACCACACGAAGGGTGCGATTCTCGAAGGACTTGCCAATGTCCAAGACGGTGACCAGGTTTGGATACTGGCCTTGCAAGTACTCCAGGTACTGGTTCATGTCTGCCGGAGGAGGAACAAAAAGCTGTGTGACTGAGGGCGTTATAATCCTGAAGGCTTTAATAATCTAAAAGTCTTTTCATTTAATGTTATTGCCTAAGCTAGCTAAAGGGGCTTGGAATAGACACCTTTTGATAATGAAATGGCAAGCATTGCCTGTCAGCAGTATGAAAACTGTATTTTGTTCTTTTTTCTATAATTCCATCAATGTTTATGCTGAGTATAAAATTTCCAGAATCACAATTGTCATTACCGTGTACAGTTTTTATCTTCTGTTCACTTGTGCAGAGTATCAGTCTGTGATACTGAGGAGTAGTGGGTATGGAGAGCTTGGGAGTCATGAATGGAAATTGTGTTATGACGGTAGTTCAGTCGATTTATATTTATGATGGAAAAGGATGCCATGATAATTATATGTGATGCTCCTTATGTCAATGAAGAGTGGACCAAAGTGATTCAAAATTGTATGCAAAAGTGAGGGGAAAAATGATTTACGGTAGGATATTGGATATTAGAGGAAAAACCTTAGGGAACATGTTTTGGAAAACCTGCATGGAAGCACTGAATAAGGGAAAGTTCCACGTTGGGGGGAGCGGGTTATTATTGCACACTGAAAAAAGGTACATTAAATTTTGGTGGAAGTGTGAGGATATGGAATAATTCTTTTAAGGGTTTAAGGGATGGATGGTTAAGTAGAAAAGATGGAAGGAAATGGGAACAAGCAGTCGATAAAGATGGAAAAGTGAATGGTTGATTTAGTAAAGGGTATAGGGATTAGGAAAGATAATGAATGAATAAGATGCATTGGGATGAAATATACCGTGGAACACACCTGCCACACGGTAGATATTAGCATGAAAAGGGCAAGGGTTTCAGTACAACTCTAATATATCGCTAGGAAATAACGAAACATTTAAGTTTAATACACTTAAGAACAAAACCAGAGGAATGAAAGGAAATTCATCTTTCTTGAAGACATAATTAAGTTAATTTCGGGAAGCATAATATATATTGTACTCAGTCCGGGCACATAGGGTGGAGATAACCCCCGTTCTAAGGAACGCTAGGGAAAAATGTAGCGAATATAGGCAAAAGAGAAGAGCACTGTTAGCAAAAATAATGACTTGAATAATATGAAATTACTACTGATGAAGCCATGAGACGATGATGAACTTGATAGAGAGAGATATAGTATTATGTCAGGACTTCCTCCCTTAAATTTCTAAAATACCCAACCAGTTGTTCGATATGGTTAGATCACATCTGTTCCATGCTTGCATGATCCAGGAAAGCGCCACCACTATTAAAAATCGAACTGATAACATAAATCCTCCGATCTGTGAAGTTAGTCATAGACAGAAAGATGGTAGGCTTACCGTCGGCGGAATGGTACTTCTCCCAGGTCATTGGGTGCATAGGACGGTTCCAGGCGAATAGTTCATCGTCCTTCTGTTCCATGTCGATGGCACTTTGCAGGTCACCGATCACTTCCTTATACTTCAAGTTGTGGTCTTTAAACACCTGCCGTACCTGAAGGTAAGTGGAAGAATTATTAGGAGGCATCGGTGGGAAATAAAGGATCTTTTAAGGAATTACCCAGTGGAAAAGGTAGTGAAGACATCTGAGGAACACCTTTTAATCTGTAATTAGGAACAGTTGTAGGCTGTGTCGTGGTGAAGGGCATATACAGTGACTCTGGATCACAGAAATAAAAGGAAATTCTAAGGGTGTCTGTTGATTTTCAGTAGGTGTCAAAATATAATTTGGGAAAATTTTACGATAGGAAAGTAAAGTTGACAAAGGGAACTTAAGGATGTATGACGGATCTCTAGATCTCTCAGTTTCATTCATGGGGCGTGTGCGATAATTTGAAGATTCAGGGAAGCGTTATGAATTTAAGCCAGATGGTAAATCATAGAATCTGACATGTCTCCTTGAATCAGGGATCCCTTATGGACGTTATGGCGGTTTGCCGACTCTGCTTCAATGAATAATGAGTATTACTTGTACACTCTATGTCTCTAGTTTGAAGAGTAATGTGGGTAATTGATTAATTGTTGGTTAGCACTCCTTCGAAATGGGAAGTTTCCATACATGGATTTGGAGTGTTTATGTTTGTGGTTCGTATACGTGGATATAATAGGTCAACGTATCTGGATAAGGAGGCTTTCCAGTAAATCATCTGAAAGTTATCTATATGCAGTCGGTGTTCACACTTGAACATGTGGTGACACTCATGTGTGTTCCAGTATGTATTTTGGGTATTCTTAGAATCCCAGCTACGCTTCTCAGTAACAGGCTGTGAAAGCGCTCTGGTAATAGTAGTAAATATATATTCCACCAATGCAAAATTTTGAGGCACCTTTAGATATTTTGCCAACTCCTCGTTGAATACGTACTTTGCTACTATATTTTGCTGTCCATCGGTACAGACATATATTTTGTCATGGCATTTTGCCGACCTTCTAAGGGAATAGTCCCAATGCCGTGTTGTGTCACATCCTACAGATATCCACTATTATCAACCAAAATATTTGTCTCACTGTTACCCACCTGATTGACCACCTACCCTGAACTTTCGCCTTCTGTTGCCGAATTTACTAAATTGCCGTCAACTCCTGTCTCTCATGTAGCGGACGTAACACCACCTGCTTTTGACCTTGGCCTCGCATCTATCCCTCTATACCCATGACTTGCCCACAGCTTTGATCTCATTTGGTACTAACTTTACCCACATTTATTACTCATTTAACAACTACTTAGCCTCTCTTGTTACCTATCAACTGTCCTCAGCTTTACCTCTGTCACTCACTTCACTGTCCTCCTGCCTGCCCTCAGCCGTAGCCTCACCTTCTTCTCTGCGGCGGGTGGTGTCAGTACGTCGATCTGGTACTGGAAGTTTTTCTCGTTCTTGCGCAGCGACCAGACGTCCACGCCCTCTGAGGTGTCCAGGGAGTCGACGACTGGCAGTTCCTCCAGGTCCACGTCGGTACGGAAGAGCTTGTAGCCCGAGTAGGACACGGGCTTGACGTCCTGTAGGTCGAGACTGGCACCCTCATAGGCCTCGTAGGGCAGCCCACAGGTCCACCCCAGGAGCGCCAGGAACACCAGCGCCCTCGGCGCAGCAGCAGCAGCCCACAACTTTGTCATTTTTCTTGTGCTTAGTTTATTTTAGGCTTTGATGTTATTTTTGAAGGTTTTCTGTCTGCATAAGCTGGTTAGCTTAGGTTTTGACAGGAATACCCTGCAAGAGTTGCTCTCGTGTATCTCCCACAAAGTGTCTTCACAGACCTTCCCTCTGATTTCTTAAACTGGACGAGAGGAATAATTTTACATTAGATTTTTTGAGTGCGACTTTGTCAGACTCAGATATGTCTGTGTTACCAGAGGAATTCTTATTATTTTGGCAGATATGATTTTAATGAAATGATAAAGATACCACGATAGATTTTACGAGCGAAAAATATCTTTCAATTCTATATGACCAGGAGAGCGGTACCTGGTAAGCTGAAGCCAGTGGACGCTACAGGTGTTGTCTGTAGCTGTGGCACCGGTGTTATGTTGTCCTGAGGCACCGACAAGTCTATATATATACTGGCCTGGGGGATGAGTAGCCGGCTGGCTTTCCGGAAGCAGGGGGTAAGGTCGCGGGAATGACCCTGTCCTGAGAGAGTCAGGGCTGCACGTGGTGTGTGACCTGCGAGGAGCGCCAGCTGGTCGACTCGCGGCCATGACCGACCCTTCCCTGCACCGGACGCCACACCTACGCCGTCCGCCCAGTCGACACCAGGACTCGGCTCACCACATGTGTGTACTCGTCGACCCTGTACTGCGTGTGTGTACGGGTAATCATCCATTTGCTCCACACGGCGAAGGAGTTTTACCCTCGCAGGGCCCTGTCTCTTGAACGTGCTTCACTGTCAAACACGATCTTAATATTCATGTATGCTGTCTGCATTAACCATGTCCTCTGTCATTATGTTCCACTTAGACACATACATTTTGTTATACAGGTTTCTGATGTAATTTCATGTTATGTCCTCTGGTTGCTGTCTCCCTACATCTCTCGAGGAACTTTTCGCTGTCCGCGACATCGATCTATTTTACGGACTTAACGGTTGTGACGGCAGTGAATGCTTTAGGTTTCAGTTAAGAAGTTCTCCCGCAAGATTTGTTTCATGACAGTAAACAACAGTACTATGAGATGAACCGTCCACTCCTGACGTAGGAGTTTATGGTGGGTTTCCTCCCAGCCAGTAAAACTCTCTACGAGCAGAACCTCGTAAAGGAATCGAAGGGTATGGCTATCCCATCCCAGTCACGTACCTCAGTTTCTGGCATAATGACATTGCTATGGCCGGCGAGGCTAGAACCGGCTCCACTCACACCTCCTGCTGTATTTTTTTTATGTAAGTGCTCTAATTCTATCTTCCTTTGATATTTATATTTTAAAACGTAGATTTTTAGTAGTAGAATTACGATTTTTTTCTTAACATTGCTTTTGCTTTTAGACGTGATTTTGAAATGTTTAAAGCCAGCATTTACAGTTATTCAAACTAAGATGACTTAAACAGGGTAATTGGTAGTACAATGTTACAGAAAACCAAAGATACCTCATAAAAAGCGCTTTTATCAACAACGGTTCAGAATTTTTGTTACTAATGATTTTCTGGATGTTGAAACTTGTTTTAACTCTACATGAATCTGTTTTGTCTTGAGATATTGCGTAGAGAGAGAAAGCAGAGAGGAAACAGCTAACATTGTTTTATCTGGAATTTTTTTTGTTTGTTTGTTTCTTACGTTATGATGTACAAAACGCACTCACAGAGAGTTCATCGTATAAGCCCCTGTCAGAGCGACTGATGCAGATTCTAAGATATTCATAGAGTGAACACATAGTTCTAATGTATCACGAAGGCAGGCAAGATGCCCTGCGACTGAAAAATTAATGCAAAACCTAAAATTTTATACATCTCTAGTTTGGAACCATATGTTGGTGTTGACTGCTGCTGAAACAATGGTTAAAATGGCCGTAGAGTTCACTCTGCAGATGGCTTTGAAATTAACGAGTCTTCAAGATACTGAGGCCAGCCAGTGCCTTGGCTTTTTCAAAAAGGTTATCTGATCTAACGAAGTGAACAGTTACATTTTGGTTGAGCCAATATTCGAATTGTGTGACGTATTGTTGCATGTTTGTTGTTGCCAGGTAAATGTTTGGATATTTTGATTGTGAGATCAGCTGCATTTGAGGGAGAACTTTCACAGTAAGGTGTAGACTAGGTGTTGGGAGGTCGTTTAAGAATAGATTGACAAGGGTTGAACAAATAACTGATCCATGGGGAACTCCAGCGTAGAGTTTTTGAAAGTAAAGCCAATGAAATTAACGGCCAGCTAAAAGTAGGTTAACCTTTTATTTTGTCATTTTTGTTAAGGGTGGTATTAAATGTTTTTTTTTATTTTTTTTTACTGCTGCTAGTTCAGTTCGAGAGGAGTATTGTGGTTAGTTGAATCTAACCAGGATGTGTTGTTTGAGCTCTGTGTAGAGCAGTGGGGTTGATAGATTCATAAGGCCGCGCTGTGTGGGTGAA
>JAUUDW010168405.1:0-14770 GCA_032361385.1 Panulirus guttatus | reverse complement strand
GGCAGCTTGGGCGTGTCGTCCTCGTGCTGGAAGCCGCCCGCGCCCAGGCCCTGGTTGTACAGCTTCCACATGGTGAGTCGCGTCGCCTCCAGCAGCGCCTCCTGCGACCCCGGCGGCGACCCGCCCCGACCTGTGTCACCGTAAACACCTGAGAATCACTTATCGTTACCAGTTCACCTGCGAACGGGGACGTCTGTCGAGACGGGAAGCACACAGACACACACACACAAGCATTACTATCCTCCACACACAGACACACACACACACACGCATTACTATCCTCCACACACACACACACACACACACACGGCATGAGCCCACCGTGCGCCTGTACGTTACCGTCCCTTCTAGTCCTCACTTGGCTGTGAATTCACGCCATCATAAACCCTTCATCCGTTACGCAGAAACAAGTCCCACGCAGTGTAAAAACAGATTGGTAATATCCCTCGTCTAGCTGGGGGAAAAAAAAGAGTATAATCAAAGGACGGACTCGTACCGGCGTTGACCCCTGGGACGTCTCTTTAACTCGTCCAAATAAACGGCATCAGCTGTAAACAAACTCTCGCACGGAACGCGCAGGGTTCAACAATCGCAAGACATCCCTTTAATTTGTTTGGATAAACTCTCATTTGCTTTACACAGACTGCAGCGCTTGCATCAACTTATTCAGGTCTAATAAACATGACCCGCTCGACTCTTAACTTGTATAAACAAACACCGACGGGAGTGAATAAACACGGGAGGGGCAGCGCGCGCGAATGTGTGTGTGTGTGTGTGTGTGTGTGGGGTTGGTCTGCATGGGCGGGGCGTGCTGGTGGCTGGAGGGAACAGCCCAGGAGAACATGGAGGCGGGGCCTATGACACTTTCCACCGCCCCTCCCCGCCCACAACCACCACCGACATTTAATAAGTAGATGTTTGGATTAATGATGCACCCACACACACACACACACACACACACACACACACACACACACACACACACACACACAGACTCGTTCCTCCCTCCCTCCTTCCCTCCAGCTACGGTGAATCGTGCTGGAATAAACGCTGCATCTACCCTCCTCGCCGTAGCCTCTCCCCGTTAATGGACGATAATTTAGGACTCACATTTAACCTTCTCTCCATAAACCTCGAGATTCGTCGGTACAGCATCAAGGCGACGCCCATCGCACGTGGGTCAAGAGGGTGGAAATGTTTTTGTTTGGGGTTTTATACATGAGTAATGGTACAGCCGTCACAAAGCAAGGGACGTCTTTGGATGAGCTAGTGGTGTGTGTGTGTATGTGTGTGTGTATGTGTGTCCCAGGTCCTCCTTCCAGCGCCGCCTCGCTTAATCCAGCATTACACGGAGAGCCTCCGCCGGCAAGTGATTGATCCACGGTGGGTTTAATAGTGGGCCGAAACGGAGTCGTTGTTTTTTTGCTGCGTTTTCGTAAATATGGATTTTGATTTAAAGGTAAAAAGATATGCCTGTTACGTGGTTGCGATGGAGGCTACAACTCTCAGACTTGAGGTACTTCGACGAGAGTGGAATGGGTGAAATATTACATTCCCATCGTCCTAGTACAGGAGGAATATATTTGACCCATATTGAGCGCATTACTACAACCCCCGTTCCCCCTCCACTCCCCCCCCCCCCTCACTATCATCCCAACAAAAGCTCCATCATCAAACACTGGGCGTCACGTCACAATCCACAGAGAGTAATTATCAAATATAGTGAGAGTGTGCCGGGCGAGGCTGGCCCTTATGACCTCCCTACGCAGGGGCCACAGGACGGCCCTCCACACACGCCAACATCACCTTTAATGCTTGACGTGTGATTAAGTGCAAGATGGAGATAAGTCCAGGTACTGGGGGAGTGGTGGAGGGAGGAACCTTACCGTCGGGCTGGCGTTCTCTGGGGCCCAGGCACCATGGCACCCTCAATGCCACCAGACCACAGTAGAAGCCAGGAGTGTGGTCAGGAGACAACACCAGGTCCCGTGTGGGGCTCGAGCCGGGACCCGAAACATTGTGGGAAGAGCCGGAGACCAGTGAGCCAGCCGGCCTGGCCACTCCGACTCCCCCATTAATCTTGTCCAAATAGATATGTAAATAGCCAGCGCGACCTGCCCTGACCCGCTCTCCCAGACTGTGGTGGAGACTCTCCCAGGCTGTTGGAGACTCTCCCAGACTGTTGGAGACCGTCTCCCAGACTGTGATGAACACTTCCAGGCTGTTGGAGACCTTCTCTTCATACTGTGATAGAAAATCTTCCAGACTTCGGTGGAGACTCTCCCAGAGTGGTGGAGACTTTCCCAGACTGTGGTGGAGACGTTGCGGAGACTTTCCCAGCCTATGGTGGACTCCTGTGAAACCACTTCAGGCTGTGGTGCAAGCATCCTATGGCTGTGGCGAAGACCTGAAGGCTGTGGTGAATTCCAGGGAGTGATGGATGCTCAACTGGCTCAAGTAGTTGATGCAAGGATTTCCTGAGGTTGTGTTATTACCCCTTTTATACTGGAGGTACGGAAACCTTCTTAGTTCAAGTCGAAGTGTCTCTTAGGGAGGACCACTTACGCTAGAGTTGGGACATCCCAGTCTGAAGGAAACTCCCAGGTCGAAGGTGGGGATCCTAAGGAGGTGCTGGGAGGTACGGCTATGGGCTGTCTGTAGTTCAAGACTGTCCCCACCCCTTCGCTGACGTCACGAGATACCTCAAGCCTTTGCAGACATTCGAGTAAGGAGTATGGGGGGATTTCACATCCTGATGTAAGACCTGTGGGTTGATGTACCTTACTCAAGTTTCGAAGGATGTCCTCTACCTTGAAGCTCGTTCTGTGGCTAGGCTTTCTCCCTGAGGGCCTGGTCAACATGCTCTGAGTAAACAGAAGAGCCAGCTAGAAAAGCAACACGTTGGGCTTAATTTTCACACGTAAAACGTAAAACAGTCCTCGTATGCGACATAATCATTTAAGATACATTTGAGTCAGGTCTCCAGAAACCGCCATGACATCAAAACACGCCCCCATAGAGGTGACTTGCAATTTCAACTGCAGGCTACAAAATATGAAGAGAATCAAACAGTCAACTATTTGCAGTGCATTGCGATTTACCCCTGCATGGCAGGACACCAGTTTATGAAATATCTGACGGCAAAGACACTTCCAGCATGCACCAGACACGTGACCAGTGAGAGAGACATGGAAAAGGTGGGACGCTTTCTTTACAGAAGGCAGGCATCAAGATGCAGAACCGAGAGAGGTCATGCCTTTCTCAACTGCGTGATCTCCATGATTAAACAGTAGAGGCGCTGGAGGACTAGCAAAATGCTGACGCAATGCACGTAAACTTGCCAAAAAAACTTCCATAAACGTGACCACGGTGCCATTGGCCACAAATTGCCTCAGACAGGAATAAATGGAAAAGAGGCAAGGTGGTGGCTCTGCAACTTCTTAAGAGATCACGACCCAGTGTTGTGAATAAGCAGTTTCTAGCTTCTCCAAGATAAAAGCTCAGTTCTTCCCCTAAGTAACTGTACTTGCACCCCTTGATGATCTGTACTCTCATGTCTGACAGACGCAACTGATAAGGGTTACATCACGGGTCAAAAGTCACCTTTGGTGAGTGTATAATTAGGAGTACAGTCTCCTCAAAGAACTTCTCAATCTAAAGGAATCCGCATTTCCCTGCTACCTGGAAGTAGCGCAGTCTTGGGCTGCATGAACCTCTAGAAAGAGGTCCTGGGTAAAACCAGGACTCTCTTAGGAACAGCAAACTCAACAATGTAACTGTTGCCTCTTAAAAACATACCAGGCTGGATTTAACTGAACTCCAAGAGAAGATAAGTTAAAGCCAACGAAGACCATTTATCAATCACTTATACTGCCCGCACCAGAATACTGTTGCGTGTTAAAATAACCTTTCAAGGTTGGCAGAACTGCAGATTTAGAAAGTGCGCGAGGATTCTTCACGACCTTTATTAACACTTTAAATTGCTGGGCATTACTGAAAGCACTCAGGCTAGGCTATATTCGGTGGAGCGCAGATGAGAGGTATATGCCATAATCTAAATGTGGAAAATCTAAAAAGACTTGGCTCTCATTCGTACACTAAAACGATTTCCCATCGGCTCGACAGGCATGGAAAAGACTGTGAAATATCAACTCTGAAACATAGAAGTACAGAGTGCAAAAGAGGGGACCGTGTGAACATCCGCGGATCCTAAGCTATTATTCACCACATTGCCTGCAGTCATTAGAAACACTGGACTGTTCAGTTGAGTCACTTCAGAAGGGGCTCGGCAAGTGCCTGGGTGTGCTAGATCAGCCAGGATGTTGGGATTAAGTAGACCTATGAGCCGTGGCTTCCAACAACCTGACTTAAGCACCACAACAACTTGGTCCCTGAAATCATTGCCGGGAAGGCCGGTGCTGAGGTATAGTCAAAGGCATGGGAAGGTCAATGGTGAGGTTGGATCAGTGGTTAGGGAAGGCCACTGACGAGGATGAACTAGTGGTAAGGAAGAGACACTGGGAAGGTTGGATGTATATACCTCATTCTTTTTAAGCCCGATTATAGTCTGGTCTCAGGTGGTGGTCGGTGAAGTAATCATAGCTGTCGAAACCGATAAAAGTTATAATCTTTGTGCATTATTTTTAATCAAAGGAGATCTCCTCTGGAACGCAACGCAAAAGGGAAACGTACGTGTTGATGAAAGCTACAATCGGCCAGAAACTGTTTCAAGCATTTGCGAAGAAGACAAATCAGGTCAATTCGGTGTCTGGGATTCTGTAATCTTGGGGACTTCAACGCGTCAGGAGAGTGTAATCACTCTTTTTCACAATGAACACACAAACGTATGTTTACAAGTTATGTGCAGGTATGGTCAAGGGTGAACGCTTGAAACGAATCATCAAGGGCATCTCGAGGATGATACGCTACGTCTTCGGAACGACCGCCACCAGGCAGACTCCACTGTGTAGCTTCTTTGGCGTCGATTCACAGATGGAACACTGAATGTGTCCCGGAAGCGTGGATGGTTGGCTGGTTGTATTTGGCTTTAGGCTTCTCACCTTATTCAGGTGTTAAGGACAACATACACTCCCAGTATGCATGTGGCCCCTGAATGCGCCCGGAAGGATGATCATGACGGCGAAGTCATCCATCACCAGTGCAAAGCAACCCCAGCTATAGATCGGTATACCGGCCGTTGACCCACCGTGACTGCCTCAAGCACAGCCCCTTCCGCCCGTCCTCAACGTACTGTTGTGGTGCTCTCACCGTTGCTTCGGCAGCAACTTTCATTTTATGTCTAAGGCCCAGCCTAGTTCCCAACTCCCCGCCCGCTATCATCGCTGTCTTTGCATCTCCACACACACGCACGGCAAACATCAGAGCGACTCGGGAGTCAATAAAAAACGGATGGGCTGGTAGCAGAGGCAGTCATAAGACTACTGAGCCAAGCCCTAAGAGGGTCTTCAAAACCTGCCTCATCCTGGCACACTAAATCCCCTTGCCTGTACGTGCTTTACTGAGCCTCAATACACCTTACTGCTCAAACTCCCCTGGAGTCTTCCTCAGGCCAAAGCGTGAGATATATACCGGCGCCAGATCAACTCTCTCGTGTTAAACCTTCATGTGAAATATAACTAACACAGTATCATGAAGATAACTGATAATGTAACTATGTTATTTACAGACTATTTCCGTATCTCCGTTTATAGCCGATGTTATCTTGCTAGCTTGTTATTTCCCTCGGCACACATCCGTTGATTTGTGACACTGTTTATAACGCGGGCGCTCGCTTATTTACGTCCTTTGTCAGAACCCAAACGATGCGACTGGATTTACGTTACCTGTATCTTCCGATGGTTTCTGAGATCTTTTCCCCCTACAGCTGGGTCTGGGACCTTACCTTACCTTACGTATACCTTAAGATGGTTTCGGAGGTCTTCTACCCCCACAGCTGGGTCTGGTACGAAGCTTTCGTGGTGATTCTGTGCTCAGACGGGTTGTTGAAGGCTGGGGCCGACGGACCTACGTAAGCACCACGTAATGGCTGGTGTGGTACACTTTGTAGATACTTATTCTGGGCCTTTTAAAATCCTCCGGTGAATATTCCATGGCTGCTGGCAATGTGCGAGTATTAAAGACTTTTGGGCACCTGTGTGTTTGTTAAACAGTTACCTCTTCCCGTATTTACTGCCATCCTTATTTGTTTTCTATATAACATTCCCAACTTTAACATTATTTATTACCCATTTCCTGTGGCGCGTGTGGAATTCCGGACCGCATTACTCTTTACGTAGCATTTCCATATATCTTATTATTCCCCGTGTGATATTCCCCCTGTTACTCCCCACTTGACATTCTAAATGCCTTATTTCCGACGTATTATGATGAATTACCTTATTTCATGGGACTTATCTCTGGTAACTCGCTCTTTTCCCGTGGCAATACTAAATTTACGTCATGTGACAGTATCTTCATTTTTCATGTGGCTTCCCAGTTACCGCATTATATCAAACTATCTCCTGTTACCTTACGTTACTTGTATACTAATTTCGTACCTTGACTACTTCAGTGACCTCCTGAACCGCGTGACAGTCTGATTAACCAGCTCGTTTGTTCCCTCGCGTCGCACGTCCGATTGTATGGACTTCACATGACTTGCAGAAGAGTAAATCGTCCAACTCGCCCAGCCGTTAAATTTAGGCAAAGAGGCTCAATCGAGCGTCCGTTTCGCATCCGTCCAAAAGCCTCTGAATTCAGCTGGAGCCACTTTTCGCAAGACTGACCTGCCGCCCGCCACAGCTTCGGCAGCTGGGAACGATCTCGCCGAGGGGCACCGTAAATTTACATGAAGTGGCCATCTATGGCGGGAGGAGGGGCTATCGCGCGGCGTACAGTCGGTATATAACCTCAGCATCGATCACTCCGGAGGCTTTCACCGAGCCACTTTCCAGTGCTCTCTCGCCTCGCCGCTTCCACGTCTGCAGCACACCCATCACTGGAACACACACCCAACGGTCCTTCAGAATATTCACGAAGGCACAGAAATATCATATGGCGGGTATGTAGTACAGGACCTTAAAGCTTCGGTCCTACGTCCTACTGGGGCAAGCTGCTGAATCTCATTTTCCCTACGCATTAAGACCATCATTAAAAACACATAATGCGAGAGAGAACGCACTCCTTGGACATATTATATATATATATATACTTGTTCAGCCAACTCCAGAAATGTTCTCGTGTCTTCAATGAGATACACTGATTATAATTTTTACTGGCCATTTTGCCTCACCAAATATATCCTGCCATCCAGGCAAAAAGACAACACTCCCGAGCAGCGTTCGAGAGTCGTAGAAACGGGAATCGATACCAAGGGATTTTACGGCCGGTTGAGGATACATATAATTGGCTCCAATATTTGCTTAAAGACAACCCAATCAATGTGCGGATTTTTATGACTCGCGGTCCACAAATTACCGGCAGACAGATAAAAGCTGGGAATGCAAATAAGACTTAAGGACGAAGAGGTAGTGTACTCCTGCCTGCAGGGAATCGTCGTCTTCAATCGATGTTTTCGAGAGGTAATATGTGACTTCGAAAAGCAAGTTCGAGGATGAAAGAGATGAAGGGCTGGGGATGATGAGGGAGGGCTACAGGTGTTGAAAAGGCTCCTGGGATGAGGGCTACAGGTGGCGAGGAGGGTTTTTGAGGTGAGGGCTACAGGTGGTACGGAGGGCATGAGGCGAGGGCTGCAGGTGTTGAGGAGGACTAGGAGTGAGGCCTGCAGACATTAGGGAAGGCAGGAGGTGAAGGCTGTAGGTGATGCTGCCATGGTCTACTTCAACATCACACCAGACATCACTGACACTGCTCTGCGGCTCTCGATTAACGTCAGACGATGCAAGAACACGGGCTCGAAGCCTCAAGTCTCTAGCCAGACTCGACCACATATACTCCTGTAGAGACCCGGCCATGTCAGGAGCCCTTGAAAAAAGAATTGCAAGGTCTCGTGGCCAAGGCTGGATGGCCACAACAGGAGGCCGGCTCGGTGTCCCGCCATTCGTCAACATCCACGCACAGATCCAGTAAAAAACCAGAAACAATCCAGATTAAGAACGAAGAAGAGCGATGGCGTCGAGCCACAAGGATCCTTCCGCCCGGCAGGGCACTCCCGCCATTAATTACTCATAAAATAAAGTTGTAAATTTGGTTACGGGGCGTGAGCGGGATGAGGTACCTTGAGCAACGGCCCCTGTGGGGTCCATCAGGCTAGTGAGGCTGCTGGCGGCTGATCCATCTTCTCTTATCCTACATCCACTGATCATTTCTATCCATCATCCGCTCATCCATATATGTCTCGTCCACCTCCACTGTTTCATCTCCGCTATCTCAGCTCCCGTCTCATGAGCTGCGGCTGCCCGGATCACGATACCCTTCCTCTAAAATGTGAATTTTTGAATTACAGGCAACGGACATAGTAGCTTTAGGATGAAATGATTCAAACGGGGGTTCTTGCGGCGTTTAGTTTGCGAGGCGTCCTCCGAGCACCGGGCTTCTAGGTGCCCTTGTATAATCACAATCTAGCGGCTCTGCTCCATAAAACCTCCCGGGGATCGCATATCACACAGACACACACTCCCTGCATCCAAAGCATCGCAGATCACTGTATAAAAAACATAACATCATCCCCATAAAACAGCTCCCGCCGCCCCAACTCGGCCACCACTCTCTCTCTCTCTCTCTCTCTCTCTCTCTCTCTCGCTGGAGTATGCAAATGCAAAATAATTATTCACCCTGGGTAGAGTTCCAATTAACAAGTGACGAGACTAAGCGAAATTAATGGCGCGCCGCCGGCCCCCACCAACCTCTCTAGAGCCACCGGGAACCTTTCCTTGTTGCCCTCCATCAATCACCGGGTCCCCCCATCCATTGCCGCCTTCCAGCTTCGCCTATCACCGACGTCCTCGGGCTCTGCCTACCAATAGCACGCCTTCCAGTTCCATCTATCACCAGCGTAGAGGTCCATCTCAGTACCGACGCCCCTCAGGTCCGCGTACGAGTGTTCTCAGAAGGTCTCACCTGTTAATGACGTCTTCTATCGCCACCTGTCCCGCAGCTTCTTCAGGCTACTAAGGGTCATCTCGGCCCAAAAGAGCACCTGATGCTTTTACAGATACTTCAACCCGTAAAGCGCAGCCTCGGGGTCTCTTCTATCGCCAGCAACCTTCCAAAGGTTCATCAACCACTACTGGTTTCCATGTCGATCAACTAAGGCACCTAAGTCCTTCTCCTCCCTGGCACATTCTTCGTTCGTCTACCACTGGTGTCTCTGGAGGCTATATAGCTCCTGAGGTCTCTAGGTTTACAGTGCACTTTCGCTTTCCCTCACCGCTCACAGTACCTGGGTCCAAAGGCCCCTCCAGAAGTAGTGCCAAGTTCAACCTACGCATCCAGGATCCAGCAGCCATTCATCCCTCCGAGGTAAAGGAACCATCCTCACTTTCTAGGGTTCGGTGGTCATCTCCACTTTCCCTTTCCAGAAGCCATTTCTCCCTTTCGTGCAGCTACTGTGAGAAGTTTTCGGCTCGAGAGGAGCCAGAAATTGAAAAATAACTCACTATATCGATGAAAGGATGAAATTTAAATGTCTTGAAAATTTATTTTGCTCTGATACCATGGTCTCGGGTATTACTGGACCTGAATACTAAATCCAGTTGCTCTTTAGAGTATATATGTTCAATAGCTAAGACCTCGCACAACCGAGGCGTTTCATAAGACAAAGGCTCCTTCCAGCCGGCGAATCTAACACGGCGTAACAGTAATTCATATCTTGCATTTCAGGTGCTGTTGTAAACTCTCCAGCCTCCAGCTATCGTACAGTCCTCCCTGGAACGCCATTCCTCTGCGCCTTCCGGGTCTCAACAGTCATACACACACGTCTTCCAGCTACAGCAGCAGTAGAAGCCACGAGCGTCTTCCCGGGCCATCACTCACCCTCCCACCTCCTCAGCACACGACCGACTTGAACATGATCCTCTGCACTTGCCTCGTCCTCATCGGTGCATTATCCAGGTGGGTTTGGGGAGTGGGAGGGGTTACTAGAGGGGGGGGGGGCAGTGGGCCTGGGGAGGGCAGAGGGCGTGGGGTGAGAGGGTGTGGGGGAAGAGCCCCCTGCCGTGTGGTAATCACCCCCCGGTGTGCTCACCAACCAGCACGCCACAAGCCCTCACCACGCACTTACTGATGGCTCCTGACCTATCTCTGGATAAAACCGGCCGTCTTCCTTGCTATCCCATCAGTTTACTTCTCCTACGCTACATGGCGTTCCTTCTGGCCGCTGGTGTGGTTAGTGGTGAGTGGGGAGGAGCCTCCTGCTCTGCTATCTTGTATCAATACGTAGTGGTGGGTTGGGAGGAGCCCTCTACTTTACTACCCTGGCCCATCTGTAGTGGTGGGTGAGGAAGAGCCTTCTGCTTTACTAAACTGCCCTATCTATAGTGGTGGGTTAGGAAGAGCCTTCTGCTTTACTATCCTGTCTCCATATATAGTGGTGGGTGGGTAGGGGCCATCTCAGTACTGTCTTGCCCCATCTATAGTGGTGGGTGGGGAAGAGCATTCTGCTTTATTATCCTGTCTCCACATAAAGTGGTGGATGGGGAGGAGCCATCTACTTTACTGTCTCCGTTTACAGTGCTGGATAGGGAGGCACCTTCTGTTTAACTATCTTCTCTCCATCTACAACGGTGGGTGGTGAGGGGACTTCAGCTTTACTAACCTGTGTCCATCTATGTAGATTAGGAATGTAGGATACTATCACTGTCCCTGGGCAGGTAGCCTCGTCACAGACCATCGGGTCGTCTGTTATCAGGCTTTCCCGTGTTCTGCCAACGATGAAGAAGATAGCCAATATGACATAACCAGGGGTAATGTATGTATTCTCACAGACGTTAACTGTCGCGGAGGCTAAGAAGGATTACAGTCACCTTCGTTCAGTCATCAAGTGTGCATAAGTCACCATACAGTATACAGCAGTTGACATACAAAATACCCCAGTTGACATACTACTACCAGGGGATTTTTTTCTTTTTTTTTTTGCATCGACCACACTTCTCCCCACGCTGGCAGCAAACCCATTAAGCCAACCGACTACAAGAAGTGCACGCAAGGGGTGGGGGACTCCTCCTCGACCCGCTCCCCGAGTATCTTCTGGACAGGAGATGAAATCGTTCGTAACTGAGTGAATGAAATTGTTTAAATGTGTATGAATACATCGTCTGAAGAACGTGCCGCTGCCGTAAGGTCCTGGCAAGGGCAGTTATGGTGATACGATGTGCTAAAATAGTTGGGGGTTGGAAAAAAAAGAGGGTAATAAATTGTCTATTCCACTTTCTTCCCACGGTTGTGAGAAGCAGACAATGGATCCATCTCGCCCAAGGGTGAAGAGGCCGAGTGTTGGGATTGGCCCCGAAGAAGGCCGTGCTGAACCCAACCCACCATCGGCGCTAAGGGGGGCGGTGTTGTATACTGACGTTACAAGCGTCGTTTATAACGTGTTACAGATGCCGTTATAACGTCACAAGCCTCGTCGTTTTAGAGGCCCCGTTACAACCGTTTACTGTCCAAGCCGCGGCCTCAGCCTCCAGTAATCTCGAGGAACAGAGACGACAAGGTCAGCCTCAATGAGCTGGGAACATTGGGTGAATTTTTACCTCTGGTCACGACGCTTGTGCCAACCGGGCGGGCAAGAATCCAGTCCTGGGCCGGTTCGGGCCCGCCGGCCGGACACTAAACTCCGTAAAAGCGGACAACATAACCGGCCGCCGAGTGTATAAACCACATATAAACCACATAAAGCACGGAGGCCGGTGGCTCTCGGTCGCCATAAACCTGGCGGAAGGCAATGGTTAGCGGGAGACTTTGCAGCAGATGCCGCTAGATTATCACAACAGCCGCTCGCTCCTCACACCAGTCAGTGTAGCAGATGCCGCTAGATCATCACAACAGTCACTCTACTCTCACCAGTCACTGTAGCAGACGCCGCTAGACTATCACACCAGTCACTGTAGCAGACGCCGCTAGATATCACAGCAGCCGCTCGCCTCACACCAGTTATCGCCAACATTTGGTGCTCCTCATAAATTGAGTTGGAGTTTATGGTTCCCTCCTCCTCCGCTGCGCCATCACCGACGACTCAGCCAGCCTCTCCTTTATAAGGGCTTCCTTTTATAAGGGTTCTGCTCCTGCAAACCCAATAATACAACACCTTGGTTCTCCTCTGTTGATACTGTATTGGCTACAGCTACAGCAGGTTCATGCAGTTGTATAACGACACCTCATTACCACTGAGGGTACGTCAACTGTACCCTCAACTGTACACTTATCGCCAACACAAGCAACATAGTTTTCGCCACCAATCAGAGTCATCACCAACATGATCCCACGTTATCGCCACGAAAATTCCACGTTATCGCCACCAAAACTCCACGTTATAGCCAACAAAATCCCACGTTATCACTAACAAAATCCCACGTTATCACCAACAAAATCCCACATTATCACCAACAAAATTCCACGTTATCGCCAACAAAGCCACCATCAATAACCAGCTCTCACCAACGCGTCTGGTCGAATTAACAACACAACAACTCCTGCCATCTTTGGTAATCAACTCCTACCAGCTATTAAATGTAATTACGTCTTCCTTGTAATTACGTCCTCCATTTAAAAAATCAATTAGCAACTCAAAAAAAAAGTAACTGGTGCTGAATTACTTTTGTTCATAAAGTCTTACATTCCGGCGAAGTCTTGCGATCAACGTCGCTCCCGTGGCCAGGAAATGGGCATTGCCGTATCCCAACTGTGATATGGCAAAGTCCATCTCCTGGCGACAGATTTCGCGAGGAGCGCCATCTACGCCATTGTGAATAGCGAATGTGTGTGTGTGTGTGTGCGCGAGAGAGGCCAGCGTCTCCGGGTCTAGATGCTGTGTAAGAGAAAGAGCGATGGAACGGGCCTGTGTTTATATGGAATGCCTCAAGCTACAGAGGGATGATGGGACAGGTTTTAAAGTGATGGGATGGGATGAAACGGAATGGGATGCGTCAGACGCTCGCTGGGCTAGTCTTGCAGCCAACCTCCAACCCCCCCGAGTAGCTAGCCACCCCACGTCATTCCAGTCTCGGGCAACCCCAGACTCCTCACCAACCAAGCTGTCAGCAACCTCCAATATGAGGGAACCTACAGGACCCGAGGCAACCTCCCAAATCAATCAGCTCGTAACCACAAGACACCGACAACCCCGCTTGCCGCAGGCATTCAACCCCGACAACCTCAAGCGACCTATAACAGAAGGACAAACTCATAACCCCAGGCAAACCAACTACCTACAATCTGAGCCCATCAATATCCCAACAACCCCAGGCAACCAACAACCTCCACCATACACTAACCTCAGATAACCTACCAACACTGCCAACCCCAAGCCTCACTTAACCTTAAACCCCAAAGGCAACGTTAGCCATCAACCATCCCAATTGGAAGCGTTCCAACCTAACAACTGCCCCTTCGCTCGAGCCTAATCACCACCGTCGCAACCATCGTCTGTCTTCAATCTCGCCCTCAAATGAGGTAAGTCGTCACAGGAAATCCCCTAATTACCGATCGCTGGGTAATTAACTCCGACAGATCTTCCCCCAGTGGGGATGTGTTTGGCAGAGTGGCTCTGTCGTGACAGCATCCGAGCACAAGATCATCCTCGCATCTGCATCATATCCTGGGGACTCTTCGTAACCTTTAACTTTGAGTCGAGGGTGAGCCACTGAAGTGCCATCCCATATGGACCACTGCGGTCTTCCCTGACCGATCTGGACCGCTGGGAGGGACAGGAGACCATCTTATGGTCCTCGACCGACCAACAGAGCTTCACCGTTCACGTGGCTGGCTCTTGACAAAAGTAATCGACTGAATTATGCGCCAGGGTTCGAATACTGGACAGGACAGATCGGCTCACAGCCAACCCAACTGTTCATCCTCCCCTTCGGGGGGCCTGTAGATGAATGGGTAACTGACGTAGCCTGGGACATACACCCTCACACATTTATACATCATGATTGCCAGCATGGCCATGACTGAAGCACACAAGACAGCCCGCGCCATCTCGACTCCCATGAAGAAAGTAGAGAGAACTCGAGGAAGACAAGACCTCTGTTCCTCAAGAGGGCCCCCTCTGTTCCCGTGTCGTGATCGGAGCGCTTTCAGCCACCCTGGCAGCTCTCGTGTGTCCTTCCCTCCCTCTCTCTTGGCTGCCTGCCTGCCTACCCAGCACTGCTGCCGCTTGTCGGGCCTTCATTTACATATGTAATCACAACGTAACGGATAATTGCGATACTGATGAGCGAGGCCACGTATACACACACTGCAGTGATCAGGGTTTCCAAGAGGCTACACCCAAGCCATGGGGAGTGTAGTCAACACCCTAGTACAGCCAGCTTGAGAGCTGGTGTACATATCAAACCACTGGCGACGGATTCCAGGGTTTGACAAGGTCGGCTGATGAAGAGGGTTGTCCAGCGCGGGTGAATAGGGTACGTCTTTAGTGTCAGATGATGATGGTGATGTGTGGAGAGAGAGAGAGAGAGAGTGTCGTGAGCCAAGGATGCCAGTGGAATCACCGGCGTTAAAAGCGAATAGGGTTAAAGGCCGCAGATGCTCCTCTATAATGGAGAGAGGAATGAGATTTGGTCATAGGACTGGACCCTGGAGGACACCGCTT